>JPYR01000296.1:71697-87063 GCA_000775305.1 Belgica antarctica
AAGATAAAAGCAAGCCATTAATTCGAGTTGAATAAAGCATGAAGAAAAATCACTGAATCTCGGCGGCTTTTCCGAGAAAATTCTCCTTCTTCGCCCCATTATTCCGCGAAGACAAAACAATAAATTAAAGATTTTTCACGACAGCGTAGCTAAGCTAGTCGGTTGTACCGTTAAAAGTAATAAATTTTCAATTTAAGCTCGCCCTTGAGTGTAGGTTGACAAATATCAAGCTAAAAACTCAACTTTTAGTAGCTGGAAACTAAGGCAGGAAAACTTTTAGTAGCAATAACCAAATTTATGTGCCATTAAACATAAACGGATATCGCAATAAAATTATGCTTACATTCAATTTTTATGACCCAATCAAGAATATTAGTAATACTAGTTCAGTGCCCGATTAAAATGAATGATTTTTAATCTGTGGAAATTTTTCACAGGTGGAAATGAAATTAGAGGCCACCTGATGATATTTAAGCTGACTTAATAGCTGACTTAATAGCTGACTTTAAGTGAAAATAAAAACATTTTTTTGTTTTTGATTTATCAAACAAGTTTGACAAACAATTGTATTTAAATAAGTTTAAATTCAAAACTATTTCCACCCTTCAAGTGGCGCCATCTAGTGACATGTCACATTTTTCTAGTCCAAATAACCTTGAAAATCAAAACACAAATTGAATGTCGTTTTCGCTTATAAACTTCAAGCTTGGCAAACAGTCAAACAAGCGTCATATCCTAACAAACATCAGCATTAACAAGGTTCTATCTATTTCCCTTCCACAGACCCCAGAAGCCGCGATGCACTTATCCAGAAATCACGCATTCTTTGTATGTAAATTGTAATTCGTTTTAAGTACAAAAAAAAACTCTTTTTATTAGTTTCCAGTTGAACGAGTTGCTGTTAAAGAGACACAAAAACGATTGTCTCGAAAGAATTTTTGCTTTTTATGACGCGTTCTCATTACTCCGAAGATTCTTGTCGTTGCACTGAATGAACGTTTTTAGGCATGGAGATGCAAAATTTACGTTCTTTGATGCTTCATAAAACGCTACATTGTATGGTTTGTCGGAAACGCGATGGATTGGTGGCAATGACGATCATTCTGAACCAGACGTTCGCTGTGTTTTGTCAAAGAAGTGCTTCGAGAGTTTTTTCGGTCGCAGATTAAAATGTCTAAATCGTGATTGCGAAGGAACTGCGGGGCTTCCGTTTCAGTTGTCGGAAATCTGTAATATCACTCAGTGAACGATGAGAATGAGAAGAACGAAATGTTAATGACTCTCAGGGTCTGATTCGGTAGTTAGATGCTTAATTGTTCAAGTCGAGCCCAGAATTGAAGTGGAAAGTGACAGGCAAACACACTGTAGATGGGAATTTTACGGTTTTTTGAAGTGAAAAGTTTTCAAATCTCGCTCAGTTTCCATCCCCGATCAACAATGTCTCGCTTTTGATGCCACACACAAGGCCGATCTGCAACTTGTCTCAACATTATTAATCAAAACGACAAATATATGCAGCAGATGAACTGCCTGTCCCATGATACGTCCCCTAATTTCTCACGAGAACAGACTTTTCATCGCGTAGGACGAGACAAATTAATTACCGAAATGCGTTTTCCATGCGCTTTCCGTTTCCGTTCAAGATCAAAATTTATGCGATAAGGAAATTTTATTAATTAATCGAATCAACGTCTTTTGCGTAAATTTGCTTCTATTTACTTTGGCAACTCATTAGACGCAATGAAGCTAATAAATCTCTCGGCACACGTCTAAAGCGGCGTGTTTGGTTGTTTTTAGAAGAAAATTAATCATGAAGGGCCGTCTTTTCAGTGAAAATAATAAAAATTGCTTGAACTGTCAGAAAATGCAAAGAATCACGAAAGTCTTCTACCAAGCATGTTCATAGAACAACACCTACAACTAAAAATACTTCTGATCTTCGTTTACTTTCCCGCTAGATCGGCTGCTACACTTCAACTGCCTATTTTAAGCCGAAAAAAACTTATTGGGGTCGAAGCATCTTCAAACTGCAGCACGCGATAAAAAGCTAATAAGAAAGTGTTAAGAAATAGATTAATTTATTAGTCTAATTGGGAACATCTTGCTGTGAAGCGCGAAGCCTAATCACGTGAAACTATAATTACTGTTCAACCCCTTTCAGCTCAAATCACATGACGAGTGTCTAAGAGACAGTCATTCACGTTATAGTTTCGGTAAAAAGAAAAACTCGAAGCCAAGCGCCAATTTTCGTTTGCTTTTATTTTTTTTTGCTTCAATCAACGCCGCGATGAATCAGTCGGTCTGATCTTTTAAAATAAAATTGAGAGACGAGATTGTGCAAAGCAGCTTGGGCAAGAAAAAAATCTGAGTTTCCCTTTGATATTGGTTGATTTTCGCAACTTTACGTGTTCTTCGGGGACGTGCGGGGATTACGTAACATATAAAACGAGCTTGAAGGGATTTTTCCGGGTTTTCCAGGGCGTAGCTTTAAACTACTGCGTCAATTAGATTATGGATACAAAAAAATTAACATGATACATCACCAACGCACGTCCCCGCGTCAAGTGATTAATCGCATTCATTCCGAAAAACCTCAAGCGAATCATCTGCTGCGAGTTGAACTATCGAATGGCCATTGAGTTTCATTTCAAAACATCGCAAAGTAAATCAACCCGACCGTTTAAACGAAATTCAATTAATTAATTACAGAGTTGAAGATTTTTTTCTTGTGTGTTTGCGTTGTGCCAGACTCGGGGAAGTGACTGAAGGGGTCAATAATTGATGAGCGTTCTATCGGAACGCTCAATTTGCTTGATGATCAGTTTATGCAATAAGTTATGGAGAAATGTGATTAATTTTCATTGTTCCTTCGAGCGTGTTCCGCCTGTAATTTAATTACAAAGCTTTAATTCGTTCGCTGCAGTCTTAAACGATGAAAGAATTGCACATTCATTAGGCTCTGCATCATTAATCATAATCAATTCTTGTTCATTATTAAGCCTGTGGTCGATGAAATGAACGGAATTCCGATCAAAGCAAGTCTCGTTCTGGTCGCACTCACAAAGTTTATTCGTTATTTCTGCGGCTCCTTGCGAATGTTTACATATCAATTATGAAAGTTTACGTTTCAGCTACTGTTTGGGTGTAATAATCACTCAAATTACTTAATCTTTCAAAGCGCGCTGTTTTATTATGTCTGCGAGTGCGTCTGCAAGTAACGTTCGCCGATTTTGTGTCTTTATAGTTTGTCAGTGCAGTTGTCACAACAAATTCCCTGTTTTCGCACAGGAACTTGACTCAATTTGAAGAAAACCCCTTCGCCAACAGTCGGCACCACGCTGATTCACACAAATTGTGTTTTCGAAGGAGCCGTAAACAAATTTGTTGCGCAAATGTTGAGGGAAGCAAATTGAAAGAGAAACAGGGTTGGCGGAACAGCTGCCCGAGTGCACGATGTGCGAAAAGGAAATTTGAATATCGAATTCGGTCGCTAGCCACGACGGCGATGATTCATTCATTGGTGAACGATGCGTAAGATTTTTAGATTGGCGATGTGTTGGGCAGTGCTGTCTTCATTTCAGCTCGAAGAGTTCAAGTTTTGAATGGTTTAATATCAGCACTGATGCATTTTCCACTGAAACCTGCTTTAAATCTCTGTTCGTGCTTCATCAAGACGGTGCTGGACTATCAAATGTATTTTCACTCGATGATTTTTCCGCTGTCTCACGTCGGAACTCGCTACACTTCTCAAATTAATTATTTCGGTTGCCTTCGTCGACCACAACGTATACAGCACTTAAGCCGTGTCAAAACGGCCACATCTATCGTGCGTATCTCACCTTGATGTAATCCATTTGCCGTATGAGCCGACTGATTGATGGGAGTCGCGGGTGCCGGCGAAATAGTCTCACTTGGGTCGTCGTCTTTGTATACATTTTTGTTTCCACTCAAATTCAGTTTTCCACTCACGGCCGAAACGCAGCTCGTCGTCGCTGACTTTTTTGATTTCCAAAGTTTCATCTCGGCTCGGGTTTTGCGGAGATTTTTCTTGTTTATTTTTTCCCTTTTCGCTTGGGCGCGCGTGTGTTTGTATCGAGAACGTTTTTTTATTGCAACCGAAACGAAAAATTATTTTTTTCGTCTAATTTTCTTCTTCTCGCGCTTTGGTGGAAGGAAAATCTCGGAAAATCGTCTCAATGGCACATTTTTATGAATCAGCCTCATTCACTTTGAACACTTTTTAAATAAATCCGCGACGAAGTCTATTCATGGCAGCAAAAATAATTTATGAGCGTCTTCAGCGTGTCACACAAATTTTTACTATTTTGAAAATTATTTTTTCTTCACATTTTCCACAACGCGAACGATCTTCAACTCACATGAAGCGATCATCTGCAACTGAAATGAGAATCGAAAATTTTCCCGGCAAAGCTCACAAACTAGAACGAACGAGAGAGTCAACTCATCCACCCACACAACCAACGGCGCTTTTCGTTCTCTCGCGATCCCGATGTGCACTCAACACCGCCGAACACTTCACGCCGATTAAAAGATGAAAATCTCGTTTATTGTTTTACACTTTATTATCGGCAATTTGAAAACTGTTTACAAACTGTAGAAAATGAAAATTTCAAGCATCACTAAGTGGTCGCCACCGATTATGACCCGCCTCCAATCAAATTTGACAACTTCGCTACCAGAACTCTGGACAAAGAACAAAAAGGGTGAAAATCTTGTGATGTGCACAACCCTCGAGTTTACAATTATTTAAAGCAAGATGAATCACCGTCAGCCCCACTTTAAAACATTGAATTAAACGGATTAAAAATTAAGCATGTCACTATTGTAGGATCTTCGTCCCCTTCTAATTTGTGAACACCGCGCCAATGCAACCCTTGCTTAACCCTTGAAGCGATGACCAGATGGGGAAATGAAGTGAAAATGATCTTCACAACGTTTCGAAGGGGTTGCAAACACAGCTTCTAATAGTCACTGGAACTTATCATCATGACAAAACTCCCGAAGCAACCCCAAAAATTACTTAAAAGCATGTTTTCTCAGGAAAAATTTCTTCTCTTAATTTTTCTGCGCATTAAATTATGATTTTTCAAGGTCTATTTTTAGCCCAACCGAAGCGAGAGTGGCTTCGTTTTCCCTTCTCGCTGTCAACGGTGAACTCTGTGATGTGGATTTATGACAAATCTCGGATGCCATAAGAAGTGGAAATGTAAGCATGACTTTAAATGGATGTATTTAAAAATGTTCCCAGCAACATAATTAATCGAAGGGACATGGAAATCCCACAGCCGTGTGTGAGTCACCGCGAAACGGTTTCTAAGCAAACGATTATTAAAAGGGGATTAAAATTTGAGTAATAAATTCGTTCAGTATACGTAGCTGGCGACGGCGGCGATGCAATCGACTGCAAACGCCCAATCTGGCACTCGCTTCAAGATTTTCTTGAAGTCAGTCGTGTAGTCAGCTTGCCGGTCGTACTTCATCGAGACGAGAGTCAAGTCCAACGCTGGTTTACTGAGATTTCCATTGATTTCTAGCGTGACATCGAAAGTGAACGGATCCGAATCAATTCCATTTGCAACTGACACGAAGTAAGTATTGTTGAAGGTTTCCGGGATTTCGTCGATAAAGCTCCAAGCAACCAGCTCGACGTTTGGTCGTGGACGGATGAAAAGCGCACTCAAGGCGCTGCTGTTGCTGATGAACGAAAATTTGACACGATTTTCAGATAAATACGTCTTTGAACTCGAGTCAACGATTGCGATGTCGGGGAACTTCGGTGTCGCTGATGGAAGCCACTGACCGCTGGGGATAATAAAATTATTATATTGATTCAGCCATGAATTTATTTGTTATATTACCCCAGCAATAGCGAACGACTTGAGATCAACGGCAATCCACACAAAACTTCGTCTTTGCACATCTCGTTGAACGACAAAGGCAGTCCTGGCATTGCAATCCCTTCGATGGTCTTCTTAGCGTGTCGATCCCACTGCATGAAGAAAAGACCGCCATCGGAATGTCTGACTCCACCGTTTTCGTCGAAATATGTTCGAGCAGTGTGCTGTTAATTAGAAGATTTGTCAAAAAATGTAAGAATAAGGGTTTTCTAGAACTTACTGCAATGTAATGACGTTGAACTGCTGGATCACCTGTTGAATCGTTTTGATAGGGAAACCCAAAGTTTGTTGAAATCGCAAGAAAAATTGAGACCAGAAAAACTAAGATCAGTGCCAAATACTTGACAACTGAAGCTTTTAGAAGCTTCGTTAGAGGAATCTGCAATAAATTTGTTTTTAAAAACAGACTCGAATAACTGAGAAGAGCAAGAACTCACCATGTAGCTTGAGATAAAAAGAACCGTCGCACAACAAAGCACGGAAATTATTGCATCGGGGTTTCGGGCGCTTCCTGATCTACCACTAATTGGAATGAAGAGGTCCATGGCCATGTTGAAGAAGTAAGACGTCCACAAGATGATAAAGAATTGCCCAGCCATGTGAACATACAACCAGTGATGGACTGAGAAATAAAAATTTCGTTGATTCACTTGATTACGAATTTTCTTAAAAATCCTCACCTGAATTGTGCAATCCCAGCAAATATATTGCGATAGTGGCGACCAAGTTGATCAGAAGCACGATCATGAACATGTACCCAACTCGAAAGCCGATTGCAGTCAATCCCAAAGTCACGACGCCCCAAAACACGCTGACTCCATTCAGCCGAGCTTGCACCTTCAATCCAAGGCTGATTGGCGATTTCTTGCTGGCCAAAGTTAGATCCACCAAATCGTGAACTATGACATGACCAAGAATGGCGATTGTTCCATAAATTCCGGCGGCAAGGAATGTTGATTTGTACCAACTCATCGAGTGGTCCATCTTGTCCAAAACAAATGCAGCTCCGTAGCAGAGTAGTCCGGAGAATCCACCGCTAAAGACAACTGACAGGAAACCAAGCATAGTTTCGGCCAGAATGTTCTTCGAGTGCACGTTGACCGTCGCTTTGGTGAGTGTCAGAAACGGAACTGTGATGGCGAGGATAACTACGACGAAATTGATTGCTGCACCGACTTCCTTCGAGTACACAATGAAGAAAAATCCCAAGAAGTCGAAATAAACTGCCGAAGAATCTTTTGAGAACGCCGAAATGTCGTCGAGCTCGAACGAGTTGGTCAGTGACAACACAAGTGCAAGCATGTTCTCTCCAGTCCGCTGAAGCACACTCTGCGACAAATATTCAATCGAGTCGAACTTGGTGTGATAACGATAGCCCTTTGTTGTGTGAGCGAAATCCATGCCTGCGAGGTTGCCGAAGTCTCTGAAAATCCGGAAGTCGGTGTCACTAGGAATCAGACCTGATTGGAAAATTTCTTCGGCAGCGGCCTGTGCAAACGGCGAGTTGACAGCTTTGTAGTGGTTCAGAAGCCATGTGTGACCTGGGCCTGTTTGGAAGAGCATTTCCTTTCCCCCAGAACCAGCTGCTTCGAGGTTGATGAAAGCTCGAATGTCACTCGCCCACTTGTGCTGAGTGATGAAGCCGTGAGAGGCTCGAAGTCCGGTTTCTTCAGCGCCGTTGAAAACGAAAATGATGGTGTGACGGTTTTTGCCTTCCTTCGTTGAGAAAATCGAGAGTAGCTCGAGCATGATTGCGCAATTAGCTCCGTCGTCACCAGCACCGGGACTTCCTGGCACGGAATCAAAGTGACAGTTGATCATCAACGCGTTCGACGTTTCTCCATCGAGTCTCACGACGATGTTTTGAATCTTCCGGTACGTTGTCACCATTCCGTAAGGCTTGAAAGACAGGAAATAGTTTCCAGAAGTGACTTGGTGATCGACAGTCACGTTCTGGTTCTCATTCGCCTTTGACTCAATCTCAGACAGTCTTTTTAACAAGAAATTGACAGCCAACACTTCGTTCGATTTCGTGCCGGTCACTTTCGGTCCATAAGAGTCGAGGACCTTCAAGTCCTTCCAAGCTTCACTCCCAGTAAACGGAACTGCCTAAAAATAAATATTTCGTTATAAAATGGCGCAACCGTAAGGATAGCTCTAATTTCTTGATAATTTCCTACCGAATCCTTGAGCGCAGGCACATAGTGAAGTAACTGAGATGAAATTTTCGAGACTACCACAATGAATGCCAAGCCAAAGATGATCCAGTAAGAGCTGACACTGTGAACACTTTTCTTCTTCGAGAAATCTGAAAGTTAAGAATATCCTGAAATGCAAGTTGTCACTTCGCAGCAACCGTCTTTACCAATGTCCGGGTCAATAACTTTGTGCTTGTTTGATTTATTTGACATTTCCATTCTTTAACAGATATGATATCGAGAGATAATGAAATTTTAAAATTTTCTTGTGTTATTGTTTCTCCGGCGATAACAAAAACATTGACTTGGGTGTTGCCCGAGAAACAGAACTTCAAAGAAAATCAAATGAGAATGAATCGTTACGAAATTAAAAGTTTCTAGAGAACCGGTGGCGGTCGTGGCTTTGGCGTTCGCACAATCACAGCCAAGACTTCAGCGAGTTTCATCTCGCGCTCCTTGTTCTTACTCGTAAGCTCAGTTTGCAAGTACGTGAACTTTTGCAGGCTTTCAGGGCACATCTCGCTCATCTGCTTTGCCTGCACGTTGAGCAAGAGATCCAGGCAGAGTGTCGGCAGTGCTGGATCCTGATATGTGACGCAATTCAGCAAGATTTTGTCTATGATCGAAGTTGGCACGGTCTGAGAGGCAGCGTAGTGTTGCAGATACGAGATGTTTCGGATCAGGTCAGAGCCGGTGTCAAGGATCATTTGAGTGATGACATCGCGAGCGTAAGTCGAGTCTGTGTGATGCTCTATGATAAACTTGATGGCCTTGTAGCGAGGCATCTTGGCAGTCAAGACCAGTGCATCAACGATTGCATGATAAAGTTTGTGTGATCGAGCGTTCTTCTCGCATTCCATTAGCATTCTGATGAGGCGCGACTCGTTTTTGAGTGGTAAAAAAGCTTTCTTCACGAACTGTTCAACAAACTGGCTGAAGTAGGTGAACAAAAGCTTTGGATACTGAATTGCGACATTGAATGCTTCGTCAACTGGTTTCAATGAACATCTTTCCAGCGCATGGCTAACTGATTGTGTTTCCGGCAGAAAATGTTTGCATTGCTTTGAGACGCAATTATCTTCAAGGAATCCAATGCAGACATTTCCAAAGAACTGATTAAAAATGCGCTGCGTGTAAGCGTCCACTGTCGGCAGAATTTTCTCGATGATAGCGTCGGTGTTGCGATCAAATTCCGATTGTGCAGCTGCTGCAGGAGCTGTTGTAGGCAGCAGTTCTTCTTTTCTTAGAGTAAGCTTTAACTCGTCCAGCTCTGCAGTGTAGTTTTCATCGGGAACTACCGGTGGCTTCGGAGCTACTTTTGGCGCTGACTTAGCCATCTTTGCAGCCAATGACATTGCAGGCTCATAGCTTTTGTCCTTGTCGTCATCGTCGTCATAATCAAGGTCAATGTCTCCGTCCAGTAGAATGACATCTTCAAGATCACTGGCATCGTCAAGGTTCAATGGACTGTCTTGGTCTGAAGTAGCATTATCTTGATCATCCAGTTGTTCTTTGTCGCTTGATGACGATGAATCTTTTTCTTGATTTCTCTTCGAATCTATCGCTGGAGCTGTTTTGATTTCGGGTTTGACCACTTCATCTTCAGACTCTGAAGACGATGACAAGACTGTCTTTGATGGTTCTTCTGTCATATCTTTGTCGCTTTCACTGTCGTCAGAATCACGGTGTCGATTAAACTTGTCAGTGTCAGTCTTGGAAGTCTCCACTTCGGTATTCTTCACAAAGCTTGTTGAAATCGGTGTTCTGATCGGCGACCTTGGTTTTCTAGCACTTTCCGGAACCAACGGCTTGGAATCTTGTGCGGTCGGCGCTCGAATCACTTTTGGGATCACAAATCTTATTGCATTTGTCATTTCTTGCTCTGGAATGATCTTCGGCTCTTCTTCCTTGTCCCAGCCATTCTTCACCGTGAAAATACCACCGAGAACCTCGAGACCTTTCACTTTCTTAGGGATTCTGGGAATCTTCTTGAGCCTTTGCTTGTCGAGTGCTTCTTGTGTTATAGGCTTCTTGGTCTTTGGATCCATCTACGAATAATTGAGTTAAAGACTTGGTCTATCTATCCATTTTTGTGCATACCTGAGGTGGCTCAACAATCTGAGGTGGTCCAAATGTTTTTATTGGCTTGGGCTTGCTAAAGATGTTCGGCTTTTCTGGGACTGTAGATTTGGACTTGACTGGAGTCACTGCCTTCTTAGCGTCAGGTTCGGCCGTTTTGGAATCAGGTTTCTGAACCGGTTTGTGAAAAGTTATGAATGAAGATTTCTAAATTCTTAATATAGAAACTTACTTTCTGAGGAATGACGAATGAAGCTACCGGAGCTTCTTTCACGAATGGCTTTGGATTCAAGTTGACCGTATTAGGACAGTTCATTGCAAGCTGTCGTGACGCCGTCATTAGTTTTGGCTGTTTAGGCGCTGTTTTCTGTGCTTTCTGCTTCACAGTACACTCATCATCTGAGCTGCTTTCACTTGAGGAACTCGATGACGATTCCAGTGCCTTTAATTTCTCTGATAATGGCTTCCCTCGCGGAGTAAAGCCTTTCAACGGTGAGTTCGAAGCACTGGACGATGACGAACTTGTTGAAATTTTTCTTGAAGTTTTGGGAACACTGATCTTCAGAATCAAAGAATGGTTGGAAGACTTTGAAGAGCTAGATTTGCTAGAGTTGCTGATTATCGAGGACTCGGACTCATTTCTTATGCGACTAGAGTGAATAGGCTTCGCCATGACTAATTTCGATGTTGTGGCAGCCAAGTGCTCGACGTTGTAAGTGCCACTGTAGCGAGAGCGCCTTTGTCTTTGTACTGGTGTGTTCGCCGTGAACTCGTCGGCCTCGACCAACGCGAGAGAAACTTTGCTGTTCATCGGTCGCTTCTTAATTGCTGGGAACAAGCTTTTTCCGGGCCACAAGAGCCTTTCCGGGAGATCTTCTGGGAAGTCATCATTGATTTCGTCACTCTGCAGTCGCACCAGGTATGACAGATGATTTCGGGCGATTCTTTCAAAGATTTTCTTTGAATCTTTCATCGCTTTCTCGTCCATTCTTAATTCAACGAAGCTTTTGTTCATTTTTTGAACTTCGACGGTAGGCAATGAGCCGTTCTCCATGTTTACCAAATGTAGAACCTTCTGTATGTACTCACGGCGTGATTTGTTTACAGAATCGATTGTCTGTAGAATTTTATGAGATAAAATGATAATTTCCAGTGATCGTTGATGTTGAATTCCCACTTTTCTTCTTAACCTCAAAACCGGAATTATTAGAATCGAAAAACCGTTAAAATTGATTTTCGCTCATTCTCATTTATTGAATTTCTCAGTCTTGGACGAAAAATAAACAAACTGATTGACAAATTCTTATCCATTCTCTGTTATATAAATGAAAAAATTTATCAGCAATGACTTATGAGCAAAATGACAAACAAAACAGCTACGACTACGACTTGAAGAAGCGACGAGCGACTTGGAGTTTCGGCGTATAAATGCGGAACGTTTTGATGGAGTGCTTGGGAATCTTCTCGCTTAGTACTTTCATGGTGCTGTGCCACTTGCTGACCAGTGGATATTTCGTTTCATCAACCGTGAAGTTTTCGCCGAGTGCGTTGTAAACGTCACTGTCGACTTTCATCGGTTCTACGCTGGGGATGAAAATTTAATTAACATTGAGTTCAAAGCTGAACAACAATTATAACTCACCCTTCGATGAACAGCAAGAACTCTTTCTCATACTCGATGTGTTCCAACGACTCTTCGAAGGCCATCAAATCATCGTCATCGCTATCGAAGCGCGATGGTGACTGTGGCGGCGTGAAATATTCTTCAGAATCCGAGTCGGAGTCGCTGCACGACAAGAACGAGTCATCTTCATCAGAGCTCTGCGATGTTCGAGCTGACCACAAGTCGACTAAGAAAGGAAAGTAATTAAATAAAGTCATCGCAAAATCAAGTACAAACTCACCGCTGTACAATTTCTTTCTGATCTCACGTCGCTGCTTCGAGTTGCTCGGATCCATACCCAGCGAACATTGGCACTCGACGATGTCGGGCCCGTTCCAAGCACTGATGCAAGCAGACTCGGTATCGACGTTCTCCGGATCAAAAATCTTTTCCTGCTTCTCGATGTAAGTGCTGATCATGCGGCTGATGCAAACAGCTTGGCTTTTGGAGACGTCTTTTACTTTTTCACAGCTGTTTGGTGTTGCGAATTGTGATGCAAGTGCGTAGACCTTGCTGATGAGTGGCGTGACGTTGCGCAAGTACTTGACCTTGATGTTGTTCTTCTTTAAGTACCAGACCAGGAGAAAGCTGTATCGAGCGTGGACCTTTTGGAAGTTGACTTTGTTGAAACGCATGTCGCATTTGTAGTTCTCGATGGAACCGTTGAGTCTAGTGACCTCTTGCAGCAACATTTTCTCGTAAGAGTGTTCATCCTGAATTGTTTCGCTTTCGAGCAAGCTCGTAACCCGTTTTGAGTAGGCGCGGAAACTTTGTTCGATGCAGATGTACGGATTGGCCAACGGCGAGTTTTGAAGAGAGTTGCGAGATGAGAATCCGTTGAATAAGCTCTGTCGTGATATTGACGTTGATGGTGACGTAAGGCCGTTCTTGGTTAACTTGTTTGACTTCTCCGAAATCTCATCGTTGAGGTCCATGCTGTAGAGACCGGCGCACACAGCACCTAGACCGAATGAATCGTTAAGTTTCTTCGAAGGACTTGGCAGTGCGGCGGCCTTTTCGGTCAGCTCTCGCTGCTTTTCCTTTTGTTTTAAGTAATTTTCGAAGCATGCCAGGCCTTGGTCGCTGCGAATGTTGAGATAGCGGCCAAGGAAAGTCCAGAACTCGCTCCACCCAACGTTGTACTCGTTCGCTAGATCACGTCCGATCTGCTCGAGTCCCTTCTCCATGTCGGTCAGGCGAATGTTCTTCTCCTTGAACGACGGCGAGTTGCAGATGTTGTCGCTGTTGTACAACGACCCGCTCTCATCCAAGAACGCCATTGCTGTCGAGTTACCAGATCTAACGTTGCAGAACATGCTGTCGTTGCTGTTCAGGAACTTGCTGTTGAAATTGTTAGTGATGTGATTGCTGTTGGTGTCGTTGCGGCCACGAATTGGTGTGCTGAACTCTTGTGGCGGATTGCGATAACCTTGGAACAAGTTTTCCTTGCGTTCCATGTCAAGTTGCAGCTTGTCTGCCAACAGGTCATCAAAGATCTCTTTATATTCTTCTTCTTCGTTCTCTCGTAAAATTTCGCTGCTGACTAAATTCATGTTGCCATTGGAATCACCCGTTGCGTTGTCCAAGTAGGACTCGTCATCTTGGTCGTCGCTGATATCGAACAGCTTCTTCTTGTGTTTTGGCGTGGACGAGATAATCTCGGTGAGTGACTTTGACTTTCGAGGACTGTAACCGGGATTGGCTGGCGATGGCCTGAAGGAACTTTTCGGCGATAACGAAGTGTTGTGATTACCCAACGGGACTGTCGGGATCAAACGAGGCGGCGTCTTCCATCGTTTGCGGAATGTTTGTGCTTGGTGTGATGTCATTGGACCAGCGTAGGCCTTGATTTCCATTGCCGGACTCAGCGGGTCGTGGCTGAACTTTGGCATGTTGGCTGGCGTGAAAGCCTCGCCAATTGACGGCTGCACGGAGCTGTCGTTGGAACGGAGAACAGGTACGAAATATCTTTCTTTGAGCAATTCTTCGATTGCCTTTTTGTCTTCTGGAGCAACGTCGACTGCTCGGTCGCAAATCACCTAAAATGAATAAATTGCAGCAGGTAAATAACTGTGTGTAGAAACAACGCAAGTTTTACCGGTGTCTACAACCAGCATGTCGTCAACCATATACACTGTGCATACTCACGTCTTTCGGATATTTTCCTTCGCTGTTTTGTTTCATCTTGCACAGCGGATAAGAGATTAAAACTTCAACCACGTCGAGTGCGCCTACTTTGACGGCGAAATGCAATGGTGTGTCGTTGCGCGACTTATCTGGGGTGTTCAAATAGGATTCCAGTAAAAACTGGCTCATTTCCATCACGTTTGGGTCGTCTTTGCAGCCGTGTAGGAGTTCGATGAACTGCGGTTGTTCAACTGTCTGCAAGATGAGTTTGGCCATTTTTGCGTGTTTCTTCATGGCGGCGATGTGGAGCGCGTTGTATCGCGGACCTTCTTTGAGAATTGACGGAGTGTCACCAGAGCTGACTAAGTACCGAGGGTTTGTGAATATCATCTCGTAGACCTTCTGCACGTTGTTCTGCTCGATCTCTTTGCGGAACTGCACCAGATCTTGGCTCTTGAGCGACGGGAAGTTGCTTTTCTCGAGACTCCTCATCGGTGGCTGGTTTGGCGGGGGAGCTAAAATCGATAAGATATAAATAAATGACGAAAACCAAGTGCACGACCACTTGTACGCGTTAGGAATGTAAACAGACGATAAAATCGTGTGAGAAGAGAAAAGAAAAACCAAAACAAACGATCGCGCGACTAAAAATAAAAAAACGAAGCAGAAAATTGAAAAGAAAATTTTCGATTGGTTCTTGTGCGATGATTTTGCAAACGTCACCGAGTGATATCGAACGCTGTGTTTAAGACGCACGGATAAGCAGCTGCGTCAAGGCCGGCCAGCACATTTACTCACATTTCAGAATCGATTCGAGAAGGAGTGAAGAAGTTGACGTGTTGGAGCCATTCTTGGCGAATTTTAGAGCATCGCCGTGGCTCTTGAAAGACTTCATGCGGGCTTCCTTGTTGCTTTTGAAGGCCTTGAGGGCGTCTTCTTTCTTTTGAAACACATTTTTGTCGGCATCTACGAAGGAGATAGCGGAAATTGCGCATATTAATTCGATTGTTTTCGTTTTATGACGAAACTTTGAATCGACGAATCTCGAGTAATTCCAGCTCAATTCGACGGAAATGTATGGCGTCCTGCATCGGTCCTTACCTGAGATGTCCGCTGATGGTATAAAAATAGCAAAATATTCCATTTTGGACGCTTGAATAATTGAAAACTTTAAGCGAGAACCATTTCGTTTCTGCGATTGAATTTTGCAAAAGCGTTCTGAATCCGTAAACGTTAAAAGCTGGCAACTCGCAACAACACAGACACAAAATTGAAATTTCTGAAAACCGTTACAGAAACTGTCTTCAATTTTGTTCACATTCTTTGAACGTCTTGTTTGGAAATAAAACATCTGATGATCAAAACAAAGGAAAATCATGCA
>JPYR01000297.1:0-38932 GCA_000775305.1 Belgica antarctica
TTGCATTACCCAATTAAGCCTATGCGGTGTCTTGGAAGTGTAGTAAGTTCTTGGATAAAGCCATCGAGCGATTTTTTCTGTTGATTTAAATTTATTAACGGCATTTTGAAATTCAAACGAAGGGGAAGGTTCCTACGATGATTCCCTTCGTCCTACGCGCATTGTAAAAGACGTTACTCAAGCCATTTTCAACTGGAGACGATCTGGTCAACATCGACAAAATAATTTCCCAAAAATTCAGGCAGCTTTAGAATGGGAAATCTCGTGACGAAACTCACCACAAACAACATGGAGCTCAACGAGAGCAACGCGAGCGACGTCGTGTTCGAGCAGGTTCGTCTTAAAAGCGATTTTAAGGAATTTCATAACTAAAAATTGCATTTTCTCCTTTCTTCCTTGTTTCCTTCACACCTTCAGCAGGTAACAAAAACGCCGTCCGCGCCACAAGCCGCCTCGAAAACAGGACTCTTCAAGAACATTTTGAACTTCGATCCCAGAAGTCCATCGACTTTCATTCTGCGAACGCCAATTGCGATGTTCCGAAGCAATTCGGGAACCAAATTCAATCACCAAGTCATGCTCAACGAGTCCATCGAGTCTCAGATTGATATCAACATCCTGACTCCACAAGAACAAGATTCGTTGGACTCCAACAGCGATTTAGTGAAGGGAGCGACTGAAGATGTCACTGATAGCATAGCAGATCCACGGTGAGTCAGTTAATTAACGATCAAATCGCGCGATCTTGACCTTTTTCTTTGAAGATCGCCTGTCGGACCTGAAATTGAGGATGAAATTACACGCACACCAATCATCGCCGTCGAAACCAAAAGCAAGAAGGAAGACAAGCTGGTGAGGAAACTCGCAGACAAGCTCATTGCGACACAGATCGATGAAAGCCGGCAGACCGAAGACAAGCCCAAGAAGACTAAAACAAAGAACTTGATATTTGAAGACGATGAGAACACTGACCGCTACTCTACACCACCCAAAGGCAAGCCGCTGAAAGAAGGATTCTCCTCAAGAACTCCACTCGGGTGCGTTGGAAACAACCAAACGCCCAATTTCACTTCGTCTACACCGAAATCGAAGTTCGCCAGCGACGCTCATCAAACTCCATCGCGCATTCCCGTCATCGCCCGACGACTCCATTAGCTCAACTGCATTTACTTTATAACTTTTTGTGTGTTTTTTCATTGCTTACCATTTAAGAACGAATTCCAAAATAAAAATTTAATGAAAAAATGCGCGAGCGCTTTATTGAGTGTGTTGTGCAAGCAGAGTTCAACTTTGGTGTTGCCAGTTTTTGTCGAGCAAGAACGTAAACAAAAGTGATTTTAATTGAAATTGGCAGGAATCATGACAGAAGTCGAAGCTGCTGTTTTGTCCAAGGAGGAAGACGACAAGGATGAAAGCGACGAGATTTATTCCGATCCAAACGGTAAATGAAGCAATTTATTTATTGCGAAAGATTTCATTGAATTTCTAATTGTTTCAGCCGCTGTAATTGTCTCGTTTCTGGAGCAATTCGGAGCAATTGTGTTCAACGATAAGCCTCCGGTGATGTCGGACATGATGGCGTGGGTCAGCAACACGGATGAAGGTGAGTTGAGCTTAAAATAAATTTGTTAAATTTCTAAGCCGGATTCTATTCAAAATTTTAGTGTCAGCCGAGCTTGTGGACATCCACGTTAAGCTCCTTCGCAAGCTGAAGCGATCGGTGGTGGCGGAAAAGTGGGAAAAGGCCATCGTGAAGTTCTGCTACTCAAACATGCTCTCCGACGACGCGTTTGAAATTGAACGATACGGTTACTTGCATAGCAGCCTGGGTGTTAAGCTTCGAGTCTTGAAAAACCTTCTCGAGAGTCAATTCGACGTCAACGTGAAATTCAAGAATCTCATCAACGCGAAAGCGAGTCAAGCATTGCGAACCGAGCCTTTTGGAAAGGACAAGGACGGAAACGTTTATTACTGTCAGATGGACGAGAAGGCCAACATCAAAGTCTACCAAGAGAACCAAGACGAAGAGAACTGGACTGTAGTGGCATCCACCAGAGATGAGCTTGCAAAACTCATCGAAGAGCTTAAAGGCCATCGACCCATCCGGCCATTGTCGAAAGACTTGATCGACGAGGATTCGTCCAGCAACAGCCGACCAGCTGACAAAGAAGAGCCAGAACCTGCCCACGAACAGAAGCCGAACGAGCAGGAATACAGTCTCGACAACGCATCGCACGAGTTTCCACTGAAGCAGACGATCAGACTCGTTAAGAAGCCCGACGCTGAGCCTGTTCAGGAAGAAGAAGCCGCCGAAGTCAAGGAAGACACTCCAGAGCCGGCGTTGGACGAGAAGGAACAAGAGATCCAAGAGAAAGCGATCCAGAAGAAGCGAAGGCGCAAATGACGAAAGTTTTATTAAGTGTTAGCGGCTAGAAATTAATCTTAAGATGTGAGCGAGAGAAATAAAGTTTGGTTCAAGGCAAACTAAAAATATATAAATTCACTCTCAATTGTCACAAAAAATCTGATCAGATTGAGCGGCTTCTCCCATCAAAACTTTTTGTACCACCCGGAAAAAATTACCCTGTACTTCTAAATAAAAATTATTATTATTATATAATAAAGTTTGGTGAGAAGAAAGTTGAGAGAGCAAGCATAATTTTCGTGTTGCCTGATGCGAGTGCACTGGATGATGTTAATGTGACATAAACAAGCTTGCAAGGTCATAAGTCAACTTGCCCCATGCAAAGAACATTCACTGCCAGTCGAAAATTCATTTCGCAGTGTTTAAATTCGGTGACAACGTCTAGGCTTGAGCGGACACAAATCTGACGAATTGCGCCAGGCTTGAACGCGAAGAGAACGAACAGAAGAAAAAATCGATTCAACGATTCAGTTTTACGGGAAATAGTTTTTGTGAAAATCGATGAGTTTTAAACGATTCCAGCCCGTTCTGAGTGCTCGAATTGTTGGCCAAGTGCAGAACAAGTAGTGTTTAAGTGATAGCCTTGATGGATAGCAACAGCTTCAACCTGGAAAGAAAAATCAACGAGTTTTTGGAGAATTTCAATCAAACCGCGAACTGTGCGCTCGAAGATGAGGTTTTGTGCAACGATGGCTTGGTCAGAAGCCGCAGCAAGTTCATGATGGACGACGGTCTCGAGATGACAGGTAAAGAGACTCGCTAATCTAATTACATGACATCGATTCCGCCGCAGCTTCATTGTTCTCAATTCGCTGGAAATCGTTCACCTTTTGTGTCCCACTAAGCGAGCATAGAGAAAAAAGAAAAAGCGCAATATTGACGAATTTCCATAAAAATAAAGATTTCTGGAGGGATTGACAACGAGATTGATTTAGAAAGCTGCTCAATTGTGTCTATCGCCCGCTGACAGCCGCTCGTGAGTCATTTTCAATTGTCGGATGGTGATAATGGAAGTCGAACGGTTCGGAATTCTTTTTTGGCTCGGAGTTTCGTGGCAAGAATTGAGACGTGGGAGGCCAACTGGGCTTTAGATTTGAAGCGAGAAAAAGGTTCGCGACGTCAGGGGAAAACAGGTGGATGTTAATTGAAGCTAACGTGATTAGCTGAGAAACTGTTAAAGGAAAATTTTGTGCAATTCAAGCAAGAGTGACTTTTGAGAAAAAAAAGAGCGTAAGTGCAGTGAGAGAGCGAACGTGAAAAATCCAAAACAATCGCAAGTTTCGGTAATTTTGTGTCTAAAAAAGCGGAAATCCATAATTAATCTATTGAAGTTCCGTTGAATCGACTTAATAAGTGTGTCTTGGCCATGAAGAAAATGAAGACGAGCCATGCAGCTGCTCACGAGTCGTCAAACTCAAACTCAGATTCTGAAACAGACCGAATTCCGCTGAAGTCAAGAAAATCTCAGGTAAAATTATCTACTTTGCTGTGGGAACCGGCAAGTCATCCAGATTTCACATTTTAGAAGTCAAAACAAAAGCAATCAAACAAAGACTATACTCAAACGACTCTTGAGTCATCGGCCGAGGAAGTTGCTTACCGACTAGATCTTGGATGCGAGTGCAAGACAAGCTGTTTCTTTGGAATGGACCCGGAAATGGTCTACAAACACCGACTGAACATTGCTGAGCTGACAAAGAACGAGCAGGACTTTTATTTGATGGGAATTGTGCGAGCGCTGCTGATGGATCCGAGTGACAGAGGCGCTAAGAGACAACGCAAGAGATCTTCCTACTCCTACCAAGGCAAAAAAGTTTGCCTCTTCGCGTTCTTATACTTGGAGAACATTTCGCTGTACTCACTTAAAAAAATCCGCACCCATGTCATGAACAACGGTGTCGTCGCAATCCAGCACGGAAACTCCCACAAAATACCTCACAATGCATTCCCGCTGGACCTCTACAAGCGAGTCGAAAACTTCCTCAAAATCCACATCAGCGACAAGCAGCAGTCAAGCAAGACAATCGTCCTCAACCAGCCATTGTCTAAGCTGTATCAAGAGTACAAAGATTTTGACAAAGAAGCTGAACAGCATATGGGCTACTCGACCTTCAGAACGTTCTTCAAAAAGCAATTCCCGCACGTGCGACTCGCTAATCAACAACTTGCCAAGCCGCCAAACACGGCCGGCTCTCATCACCAGTACCAATTAATTGAAGAACACATCGTTGAAGTCCGAGACGGCGAAATCATCTGCAAGACTGAAGATTTATTTCTTTAGAACCCGCAAACGACCCTGACGACTCTCTGTTTACAAGTCTCAGTCGGCGACGAGTGAAGAAAGCCTCTCTGTTGTATAATAAATAATTACGCTAAAAATAAAATCGCTGATTCGTTTTGCATTGTCAGAAGTAACCAGTCATCAATTTATCGGTTCAGAGATTCGCAACTGCTCGAGTGTCGTAAGAACTCTTCGCGAGTTTTGTTTTCCGCAAGCCCTGGCGTGGAAATTTTTCTCGAAGATCTTTCTCAGAATCTCAAAAAGTCTCGCTTAGCGACTTGCACACAAAGCATCGAGACGTGCAACGGTTCTCAGCGCAGGTTTAATTAGTGGACTGTTTGATTGTCACCAGCAAAAGCTTTTAATCCAGCACGTTTCCAACCGTGACATTAATTTTTGAGTTGCTGTGACGTTTTTCCTTCGCGATCGCAAAAAGCGCGACAATTTTTTCTTCATCGGAACTCTGTTGTGTAAGTTCGCCCAGCTGATGTGGGAGAGAAAATCAGCTTTTGTGCCCGACTGCAGTCAGATTCTTCTTCTTGACCCTTGCGTTCTCGCCGTTCGCTCGAAACTGAATGAAAGTGAAAGATTTTCCATTCAAGTTCGACGAAGGTTTATCGACGGTAGACAGGTCTGCACTCATCCGACCTCAATTGTTATTAACTCGGTCCGTGTCTGCTATCATACCCGGTTTTCGGTTCCCCCACAACAAAATTATTATTAATTCTCGCTCTTGCTGCATCGAAATATCAGACAGTTAGCGATTGGCTCGTTTACATAACATTGCTTGCCTTCTTATCTCGCCACTACCAGCACTGTGATAACAACGGAGGCGCGCTCGCAATAAGCGATGCTTTGTTGTATTTTGTTGACATTATTTTTATTTTTCACATCGCGCGGCTTTTCATTACAGAGCGCTATGATACGCACTTGAGTGAAGCAACCCAACGGAACCACATTTACCAGCACCAGGTTTCTGTGAACAGTTCGACGTCGATTCAGACTGTGATTTTCAACGCCAACATGTCGAGTGGCAGTGGTGACGACGTCGTGGACCAGTTGATGGGCTCGGAAAGTTTAAGTTCAATTCTGACGCGGTCGAGCAACGAAAGTCAAAGACAGAAGACCTTGAGTGTGAGTTCGGCCGAAGAACCTTTGCACATTTCAGACGTGGCCGACCTTCTGCACCCACAATACGCAATCATCACGGGCGGTCGTTCAATGGACACCGGTTCACCTCTCATCACCTTTCCCGATCACAACAATTTTCACCTTCTAAACGACCGTGATTACGGGAGATTAATTCAGTACCTGGTTGGAGTAACGTCACTCCAAGACGCTGATCTGGGATTCCAGCTCATCATCGATCGAAGGAAGAACTCGTGGGCGTCCGTCAAAACAGTATTAATGAAGATCTCAGTGAGTTAAACAATTCAAACCTTTTACCAGTGCTTTACCGACCCTTCTTTTTAGGCTTTCTTTCCTGGACTCATTCAATGCGTCTACGTGATTCGACCATCCGGCTTCTTTCAAAAGGCCATATCAGAAGTCAGCTCAAAGCTGTCCAAAGATGAATTTCGGTTCAAAGTGATAATCTGCGCGCAAATCGATGAACTTCACGTATTTATTCATCCGTCGCAGCTGACAATGGATCTCGGCGGGTCTTTGTTCTATTCGCATCACGAGTGGATTCAGCAGAGAATTGTAAGTGTATACAAGGTCGTCTGATACAAGCCGTGAGACTAGTACTTGTCAACAAAGAATCTGAGTGCCGCGGCTTTATCAAGATAGCGCTGGTCAATGCATGAAAACAATTGTGCAGTTGTGCTCCGAATGTGTCCACATCATCGACAATTGAAATTAATTTGCATTCTGAACCGACCGACCGACGGTTAAGCGATAGAGTTCTCGTCTATTCCTGCTTCCACTTACATTTGCACAATTTCTCTCGTTCTGCAGTCGCTCGAGAAGTTTTCCGGCCAAACGACGCTCGTTGCGCACCATCTGGAAGCATTTATGCGGCTGATTCACGATACAGAGTTTCCCAACTCCGTTGAAGCCACGGAGCAGCTGTTAATAGAACAAGGCACGGACTTCACGAAGCTGAAGGTAATGGAGCAATTTAATTCATGTCGTTAGCGTGGGTAAAAAATAATTCTCGCTGACCTTTTCAGGATGAAATCTTATCGGCGGGTCGGCAAGGCGAAGAGCTGCTGGCCGAGATTCGCAAGAAAACGGAGCTCTGTGTAGACCGAATTGGAAACATCAGTTCAATTGAACGGTGAGTTGTGTAATGACCTCCAGCCATGGCTTCAGCTAGTTTCAGTGAAAATTTAGCTTCGCTTAGCGAAATTTGGATGTGAGAAGGGTCGTTTGTTGGTGAAGGGTGGCAAGTTCTCGAGAAAACCAATTTCATTAGACCAATTTATTACATTGTCAAGTATTCTTTAATTACTTTGCAAACCGCAATGGAATTGCATTCGTGATTGACTTGATTTTAAATCATGACGAACTGCCAGACCACCTGTTGACCTGGTTTCATCAGCCGCCTTGTCACCCACAAAAAAACCACCAGCCAACGTCCCATTTTCTATTGTTCGTGCTATTAGCTCTGCACTGACCAGTTTTTTGATTTCATCTGTCTTATCGTTTCCTTGCTCATTCGTTCTGTTCGAGGCGTTCCAGCAGATGAACTTTGTGTTCTCGCTGCGTCATCGCTTTTCTCTGCTTTATTTCTGTGTTCTCCGATAATTCCGTTCAGTTCTCATTAGCGAACATTAGCTCTCAGTGTAGTGACATTTGTTGTAGCTTGCACTTTGTTAGCGCTGATCTTGAACACTTAATCACAGACTCGAACATATCGCACAGCCACTGAGGTTACATTAAAGATGTTTCTTCTCCGACCGATGGTTCCACGACCGAGCCAGTCAGGGAGAGCGTCTCTGTAAGTAAGCAAGCACATTAAACGACATTAAACAACAACACATATAAATTGAGATTGATGAGTCACGCTTGATTCACTCTCTCCTTATCACTCACACGATACATCGCTGTAAGTTTGCCAATTCCGCTGAATTTTTTTTTCCTGTTCGCTAGAATTTCATTTCAAAATTGATGCTGCGACATTTGGGTCAGAGCTGCTTAATGTTTTAAACTGAAATCAAAAGAAAAATCTTGAGAATGACACAATTCTGGAGACTATGTTGTAATTTTTATTAGATTCCTGAATAAGTCAAGCGTGCAATGTGGTTATGGCACACACCAACGACGCTTGGATTTACCAAAATGCAAACTTTGATCAACAGTGCATCAAATATTTAAGCAATTCTCGACTCGATTGTGCATCTTGTTTGCTATTTGTTCATTCAAAACGCCTCATAATAATTCATTCCAATCATCTCCGCTATCTCATCTGAAATTATTCACTTTCACATGAATGTCTGATGTACATAAACTTTGGCGAATACCCCAAAAAAATCATAAATCACAGTGCAGAGACGCATCATTTAAATTTCAATGTCCATCATTTTGATACCAGTCGCGATACCTCCAGATTAATAGTCCAGTTGCAAGAGACGGAGCTGCGATTTGACCAATTCTACGATGAGCACACCCGAGAGTTGAAACAGTGTTTGGAGCTGAGACGATTCGAACAGGACTTCCGAGAACTTCAGGTTTGTTTGCTCAACAGTGACATGCAAATTCATTACATTCACGATTTTTCTATTGAAATTGCAGTCAAAGTTCGATACTCATTTGAAAGTGGTCGGTGAGATGACCGAGATCGGTGATTCAGTGACTCGAATAGACCAGCTCGTGGAAGAAACCAAAACATTTGAAGAGTCGTGTCAACCGGACTTCGAGCGAGCCAATGAACTGATGAACGTGGGAAGGACGATAATCGACAGCAATGAGAGAAGCGCTTCGAAGGACATGGTCGAGCCGAAGTGCAATGAACTGTTCCGAATCACGAAGATGTTCAACGAGAGGCTCCACAAGCGAACGGAGACGTTAATCAAGGCTCGAGACCTAATGGAGCGTGTAGAGAATGCCAACGAATGGTGTGCCAAGGGTATCGATTTACTCGCATCGCAGCGAATCGAGAACGTCTCTGTTCCACCGGAAACTGCCGAAATCAAGCTCCACGAAATCATTCGCTTTGTCGAGTCCGCTGAGGATTTCCAGCTATCGAGCCTGCGGGACTTTGAAGAAAGCACTTCGCTTCTGAATCTCGAGAGTATCATCGTTTCTCAGGTACGTGGCGTTCTCCGGTTGAAATTGAATTATTTGCCATCGCATCTGACGGTTCATTGTCGACAGGCCAGCGACAAATTGCAAACCGACCGAACAATTGGATTTCGCAAACAATGTGAAACAAAAGGCCTTTTAAGTGAAAGTTTCAATACTGATTGAGTAATTTGATCGTTCATTGTTGACGATTGCAAATTGATGCATTGAACGAAGATGGTTGTTGTGTGGGCAACCAATGTGGCTTCTTGATTGATTTGTTGGTTGTGCAATTCCAAAAAATCTTTTGCTACGTTTCTTGATTGTTAAGAAGCCACGCGCCTCGAAAATAATTGGAAAACAAGTTCTCCAAAGTTAAAGCTTGTTCTGAAGTTTATTCAAGAATTGTTTATGACATGAAAAGCCGTTCTTATTACACGCTTGACTTAACTTAGCTGTCCATAAATAATGTAAGTCTATCAGGCTCAAAGTAATTGGCAGGCCTCTTCACACACTCGCCCATCTGCCTTTCGGAAGTTGCGTCACAAAACTTTCGTCTAATTTGACGCAACATTTGAACTTTCTATTTTCTTTCCCTGACTGACACATCCACTTAAAAAGAATTTGATTTATACGCTCCGATTATGTCACACGTCGCGTATAAACAACGTCTTAAAATACTTCTAAAAATGCAGACTCGACAAACCTTCAGGACCAGACATGCTCGGATTACCGAAACCGGAATTTTAAATCCTGAAAATCTGCCAGCAATCGATTTAACTCTCTACAGAACTGAAAACATCCGCAAAATCTCTGCTTGAGCCTCCCCTTTCGGTCCATAACATCGCCTTTATTGTGGAGCAGCAAATACTGGAATTACTTACAATAAATTAACTTCTCTCCCTCCACTCTAGGTTCTGCAAAGAATCGACGATGTAACTCTGATGTGCGAGAAAAGAGTGGCGACCTTGAAAAAGTTGGCGACGAAGCCATCCAGGCCAGTACAAACAGTAACACCGGAGCCTGCAGTTCCGCTCCAGCCCAACACAGGGGCTCCGCATTTACTGCGACATCGGAAGAGTTCAATCCAGAGGGTGAGTTGTTGATGAATCCATAATTAATTTTCCGCTTAAAGAAAACATTGCGGAGTGATGTCATGACTATGGTGAAGGTTAAGATAAACCTTTGTTTATTGTTGATTGTTTACGAGTTGTCAAGTATGTTTCGTGGAAGGTCGAAAAATCTTTTTAATTGTTTCAGACAACAAAAAATATCCTGCGGTCATGACGTCACTCGCGGACTCACCCTTGGAACGCAAATTAATATGTTCTACTATCTAATAATAAATAATGGACAAGTTATGAACTAGCTGTGCTGGCTGGGCATGTTGACTACGGAGAACTATTTAATCGGATAAGAAAAGTTCTTCTCTTAAAAAGTTGCAACAGCTTGTCCGTTGTTGCGCAAGTTTCGGGTTGGAACAAGAGAAGACAAGTGTGAAATCTGATTTATCGCACACAGGGGAAAAGACAATGAGACGATTTTCACTTTTCATAGTCGGTAAAAAGAACATCGCATTGTTTCACATCGCTTGGCGACTTTAATTCAAAAACACGTGAAGGCACTTTGCCGCGATACGTTCGTCAGCGGTCATCGTGCTTGGTGAACTCGGAAGAAGAAAGAAAGGGAAACTTAAGTACTTCCAATCCGGAGATAATTTAGGAAGTGATTTTATCGTCATCGGGCAGCGAATTTAAATGAATTTTTTAAATTGGTTTTTCTCATACGGCAGCCCGAGCCAAGCCGTTGTTACGTCGTCTGCAAAAGAATGGAACAAGACTGCGATTACGGAATGGAAGTTGACTGTTAATTTATCGCATTTATTATGCAGTTCTTTTTGTTTATGTCTGGTCGGGTGTTTGCCGCGAATTATGCTAAATGTACATTGCGCTTTTATTATTGTATCATCTCCTTTGTCTTCGAGTCATAAAAATTCCCAGACGACGATGCAGCGGTAGCTAGAATCTCTCGCTTTTAATTAAGGGCTTTGAAGACGACGCTAATTCCCTTCCTGCATTAACGGGTAATTTACGGAAAAAATTCGAACAACGGTCGTAGTTTGGATATCCTAAGTGAATCTTAACGTGGCGGCTGAGAAAGCAAACCCAAGAGCGTCCATAATGGAACAGCGGTCGAGGGCATCCATTGCTGTATTCAACTTTACATAATCGAAACCTTTCCATTCAATAATTAACGCCAAACCAATTTCCGAAGCAATAAAAACAAATTTTTCATAATTAATTGATTTAATGGCCCCGACTTTGGTGGATAAAAATTGCAAATTTACGCACCGCTGGTGATTTGGTACGTCTGTTTGGATTTGGGTGTGACTGGGAGAAAAAAACAGTTTTCACGATCAGCGGCCTATTTGACCAGTGGTCTTGGTGGATTCATAGATCAAGTGTGGTCTACAGTGCCTGCAGACGCTTGTTGATTGAGTTCTTGTTTGACTTTATAAATTTAATTTATCTTTCAGTCATTGAGCGACTGTAAACTAAGTCATTACATTCAACATCGTCAGTCTTGACTTCAATAATCTATGAACATTTATTTTGCGACGAAAAAGAAATTCTGTGATTAAGCTTATTTGAATAATTTGCTTAAGACTTGTCGGTTCCGTGGTTTCCTTGCAGAAATCATTCAAATTAGACCGTGCAATTACTTTATGTAAGAACTCATATTGGGCCTGATGACTGACACTTAAAGTCACAACAACACACAATTGGAAGAAAAAGTCCACCCAACACGTCATAACAGTTTAAAGTGCTGTCGAGAAAGTTGGCAGCATGAGTGGAATTGTAATGGAGACATGTCTCGCAGCAGCGAGAAGGGAAAGAAAGAAAATTGAATGTAATTGAAATTAATTCGGCGTACGTGGCGGGTCCATTTACGAGAGCCTAAGTTGTTCGTTTATGTTGCAATTGCTGATCGGCGATAACATTGTTTGTTTGTTTAGTCTGAAAAAGTTTTTGAGCGTCGAAGAATGTCACCAGAAACTGATTAATTAGGTGACAACAAATTTCGTTGCTTCATGGGCCGCTTCCTACTGGTTTCAGTTGCCCAAAAAGGTGTTGCCAGCAGCAGCAAAGGAACCGAAGCCAAACCAATTCGGAATTTAATTTAGTCATCGCTCAGGGAGACGTCAAGACTTTGGCATTTCGATTTCGGCATGCCGGGCTAATCGAAAAAGCGATACGTGTTGCACCTTTTTTCGTCACGGTGATTGATGGCTGACCGCTACTAATCTTCGCTCGTGGTCAGATTTCACGAAATCTTACTGCGTCTCGAAAGATTAGGAGGCCGAGATAAGAATTTGTGTCTCGGAAACTTTTTCGGCTTGAACTCAGCACGAAATATTAATTAATTTGGCTGCATTATGAATGGGTCAGATGGAGGTGATTAAAAATAATTAGGCAATCTAAAGGTGAAGAGAAATGATGGTACAAATGAAATACAATTATGGGCGAGTGTAAACTTAACGGAGCTCTACTGCTGAAGTGTATGCTTCATACCACTGAAGAGAATTCTAATGGATTTCTAGTTTTTATTGAATTATAAGCAAAAGCGAAGAAGCCAATTAAGAAGTTCCCGAGAGAACAATGTTCAGTTAGGCAATCTCGGCAGTGCTAATTGTTGCTGTTGCTGCTTGCAAGTGTTTGCGTCTGAATCTCCATTTGATTACATTTTCCTTTGATGAATAGAATCTTTCTGAGATGAATAAGTTTGTTGTTCGTCAATGACATGAGCAAATTGTGTTGATTTAGAACTTTTAAAGCCTTCTTGACAAAGCATCAAACTTGGTAAAACTCACTTTAGATTGTTCCAAGTCATAGTTCTTGTTTTTATCAAGTTAGACTTCACTGCGTTATTAAGCAGGAAGAACAAAAATGCTTTAATTTGAACTCATGTAGCTGGCGTTATCTTGAAACTTGTCTCAATTGCCATGTTTTAACTTATAACAGAACAATTAGCTTGAACCCCGGTCTCTGACCAAAGTTTGTAACTCAAAGCAGAATCATCTTCGCTTTAATTGACGTCGTCTGCACATAAAACACTGTGGGAACGGTTGCAGGACTACATGGAAGTCCATTTAGGCGACATTCAATTATCCGCCACTATAGACTCGTAACTTTCGCTGTTCTTTCATGTCTTGCACGAAGAAAGTTTTGATAATTAGAATTTATCTTCAGAAACAAACAATTTGAGTTTGTTGAGCATGGCTTCTTGTCTAATCCAGCAAAGTCCAAAGCTAAGAAGCGTAATGAGTAAGACAATGGATCCGTTAGACTCGTAAAAGCATGCTTTCAAATGGTGTCTAATGGAAATTTGTAATAAGCTTCTTTAATAGGTCGAAAGATCACAAATGAAGGCAGTGAACAGAGACAACAAACAAATCCGACGAATTTGGGTAAACGGGGCAAGGTTTCCGGGCGTAATTTTGGGATTTCCACGAGCTTTCTAAGAAACCTTGAATCCAATATTCCACGTGTTTGCATCGCTGAAGGTGAGTCTGATGCGTGGGTGTTTCCACCGCTGTCATAACTCACCCTGCGTCATTTTTAAACAATTTCAAAGCGAATCAACAGGATTATCTCGCATTCTTCCAATCCCCGAGGCTCCGATCCTAAAAAAAAGCGTCCTTTCATTCTTTTTGAGTTGCTTTCGCTGAGTGCGAACTCGCTTTTACTGCTAAAAGCTCAAGTCATGGAAGATTTGTTTTATTGAAAACTAAATTCCGGAAGCGAAGCGATCTTGGAAACTGTCAGCAATTTCTGGCACGTTTTTCACTCCTTTGTGCGTTCGGAAACATCTTCGACGAAAAATTCTTCGCTTGTAATCCCTTAAGCAGTGAATGCTTTCTTCTCTTCAATTTCCGTTTCAATAAAAATTTTGCGCTGCACGAAGCACATTGTGTTCGATTGTTCCAGGCTTTGACAGATTATGGATGAAATTCTTGAACGATGATGACGTTGAACTGTCGATAAACAAGTTTCTTTGACTCAAAGAAATTGCCACAGAAATATACAGAAACTGTCGTCGCAAAGCTTGAAACTGTTGTCAGATAGAAATACTTCAAACGGTTCTATCGTTTACCACAGAATCGAACATGAAAAAGTTGCTATCGAGATGACCCAATTCTTGGTTCGCGTTTATGTGACTAAGAATCGTTTAAGAGACTTTTTTTCCTTTCAGTTAGCTTGCAGGCCGATGAAACTGTAATCACTGTTTTCTTCGGAGAAATAAAAGTAGGATTGGTGGCCTATAATTGCATAGTATTACTGACACCGTCCGTCGCCTAATCGTAAAACCGGATAATCTGTGGCCGCTTTCCACAGATTTGTTTGCAAACACGAAACCGAAGACCAAAGAACATTCTTGCAGTGCAAACAGATAATTTCTGCTAATCGATGCAAGCAGAACAGTTACGTAATGTTATCCTTGCGTAACATGTCTGAAGTTGATGTACAGCGTTATCTCAAGCGGTAAAATCGATAAAAGGTGATTTAATAAACAGGGAAAAGCTTATCATCCCGGTATGTGGTGTGCCACAAGTTACTTACGCTTTATTTCAGAATTTTGCGCTAGTACGGGACATCATCGTCTGTTCATAGCTTTAGGCAGCAAATTCTTGGTGGTAATATGTAAATAATTTTTGTTGTTCTTTTCTCTACGAAAACCTATCTTGAGGTAGTCTATGTCGCATGTAGCTAGAGAGTTGATTCAAACCCGATTGCTGTTTAAGCTAGCGTGAGCCTGGAAGTAACAGTAGAGAAGGCATTGAAGCGGGAAATTGGCTGAAGATGAGTAAGAAAGGGCGTTGGTGATGCGGAAGTTCACTTGACAGCGAAGCTTCGCATTCAAAATTCATTACTCGTCATAATTCAAGCGACTTGGGAAATAAATTGTCAGCCAAATCTCTTCGGTATTACACAATCGCAGCTGAAGAAAGTGTTCGGCCACGTTGAAAATCAGACAATGATGTGTAACTAACTTAATAATGACGACACTTTGATGGTCGAAATGTGATACGGACATAGATTCTCAGACTAATTAAGTAATTTTCTCTTGTCGCATGGTAAACGAAGCAGCGACTGTTGACACGGAAGCTTCGGACGAGTTGAATTGCATCATAACATGACGGTTCTGATGAAGATTACGGCATGAGAACGAACGCTAGAATGTAGGTGAAATGTGCAAACTGGTTTGGCTGAATTAAAAAAAGTTATGCAATCAGCTCACAGCCATTAAACAGTTGTGCAAGAGGAAAAATTCTCGTTTGTTCCGTTCTCGGTTATGCATTTCTACACGTTGTGTCGATTCTGTTCTCGCTGAGTCGGGAAAAATAAAGATGTGGGTCGATGGTGAAACAGCTTACTCGCGGTAAATTCTCGTAAAAAACTGGAATCTCCACATTAGAACGCTTGATAGATGGGTTCTTTTTAATGGAAGCGGGTTTTAAGTAGGTTAAGAATGCATTAAGTCGTTGAAGCCACGCAGCGATACGGCCTTCACAAGAATCACGAAAATTCAATTAAAAATTCATAATGATAAGAGCGGCTCTCCACATGCGGCTCTAAACTGGAGAATTACGGGCTAATATGTTTTTGGCCATCACTATTAACTGCCCGTAATTTACGAGTCTTCCAAGAACTGGGTTGATTGGCCGCCGAAATTGCCTGTTTTGTCTATGATTTAAACATTTTCATTACGAAAACTTTCTCGTCGGACAAATGAAAAATGAAATTGAGCGATTCTCGGTCGCTTTTTTTCTGGAGTGAAAGAAATTAATTTAATTTCCCAGCACAGTAGAACGATTTTCATCTCATTGTGCCTATTTTTGGATCACTCTTGCGTTTTTGGATCAATTGCTGGGCGTTGCAATCGAATCGAGCTCGTTTCGGAGTTCATTGTTGGATAAATGAAATTTATGGAAAATGCTTGGATCCACTTTGTTGGGTGAAAAGTGTTTTGTCGGCCTGAATTTGCACTCGAAAACCATTTTGCGTAATTGTTTGTTAATTTTTACTCGTTTTTTTTTTATCGGCACACATTTTTTGTGTTTTTTGTTGCCAAAACTAGCTCGTTTATGTTGAGATAAATTTGCAGACTGGTTGAGTTGCAATTGCCCGGGCTTCGGGAATTCAATTGGCTAAGCTTTAACATAGTTTCAAGTGCACACTCAAATAACATTCGTTTACGAATAATTTGATATCATTTGTGCCTCGATTCACCATTCTTAGGGCTTCATTTCATGTATCCCACCCCCATACATCCTATCTTTGGTCATTGCGCTATCAATTTCGCTAAACTGAACATTATCAGACATGACAATGAAAAACAATAAATTTCATTTCATGATGAGATAAACACGATCGTTGCAGCTTTTTGGCGGCATCATAAAAGATTTATGTTCGCTACAACTCATAATCGTACCCACGATTTGTCTGCCGCATTTTTATGAAGCTATGGCGGTAATTAATTCAATTTACATTACTTTTGGAGTGTAATGCGACGTCAACCGCAATTTATGTAAAAACAAAACTTTTTCTTTATATCCCGTTCAATGAATCCGAATTAAAATTAGAAGCATCGGTCGCGATGTAAATCGCTCGTTGGAACCAGCTTGATGACTGTGGATGGCAACTTTCAAGAAGCTAATTGAGAAAAAATCGCCACGCATGTCGATGATCGGAAAGTCGGTCAATAGCAGTGATTATCATGTTTAATGGATGCGCCGCGCTTAGTCACCAAGCAAACACACGGAAAGACAACCTGATGCAAAGTAAAAGTTTATTTATTTCCTTCTCTGATCACTTCGTACGAGATACTAATAAAAACCAGCTGTTTAACATCGCTTAATGCTGTGTTTTGCTATTGAAAAAAGCTCTAAACGGGAAGCTTCGAGAAAAAGTTTTTGTTTTGAGAAAAATTAAAGCAGACAATGATTTCACGCTTCATCAACCGTGCCTGGCTGCCGGCAGACTCTTCTTCCGTTTTTGGTTCAGGTCAAGTAGCTTTGATCAACAGAAAAGTCTAGCAAAAAACAATCAAATCGTTTCATCTGCTTTCACTCAGTTTCCAAAAAACAACCGAAAAAAGATCATTTAGTGGCTGATCGCTAATGAAACTTAGTGAAATTGGGGTGTGCATAAGTGATGGTGCAGAAAGTTTGTAAATTTCTAAGCGGAGAAGTTTGTTGACAAAGTTTTCTTCAAGAAAGTTTATCAAACATTTCTATTTCAAAGTCATTTATGGATGAATCCACCCCAAAAAGCGTTTCTTTTTTCCCAAAAAGTTTTCCCGAAGCAAAACAAGTTAATGAATTAGGCGACATTTAATTACTCTGTTTATTGGACAACAATGGAAGCTTGTCTCATTATTACCGATTTAGATATCGACGGAAACTTTTTCCTTTCCCGCTTATCGCGCGCGTTTGGGTTGGATAAGTCTCAATGTCAGCGATGATTATCATCGATTCATGGCCCGTCTTCGATTGTGAATCAGCCCGGGAAAATTTTGTCTCGGGGGAAAGGAAAGTTTTCGCTTTGCAACGAGTTTTCGGTTCATTACAAAAATGCCGATTAATCAATGAGGTTAGCGATGAGATGAGAATTCATATCGCGATTCATTAATTCTAGTTTAAAAGTTTTTGAAAACGAAAATCGTTGCCATGAGAAGCTAAGACGAGAATTTTGAACGGAAAACTTTCGTTTTCGCTGTGCAGTGTAACAACACAACCAGCTCGGCCAGATGAGGCTCCGATGATGAATGGAGAGAGCTTTATGGGAATTGCTCAACAGAATTACAATAGATGATTCTAATTACAAGCGCATATTTCAGCTCGAAGATGCCTTAATCATGTGAAACTATTTTTCACAATCTTTTCACTTTTGTCTTGTTGTCGATGCTGCGGTGTGCACGTGAAGCCTGAAAATCTCATGATTTTCATTATATAAAACCCCATCAGTCGTGGTGCAATGGCAAAATGCAAATTGATTGCCTCAGCCCGGCTTTAAAAGCCAAAATTATTCTCTGCGAAAGAAGAAAACGAGAAAAATGGCTTTTGAGAAAATAAATTTTGTGAGAATTTTCACGAAATTTTTAAAGCTTTCAATTCACCATCCGTAAAGGCCACAAAGAAATGTTTTATTTCGGTCTCACTTTTCTCGGGTGTGATTTCAATTGTCATCAAAATTGCTAATGGTGGTCGTCGAGACGTAACGAATCGTAAAACGTCACCTTTTGCTTGAGCACAGCTGGCTCGGCAAGCTCCACTCGCCTGATCCGATTCCATGAATTGAAAGAAATTTACATAAAAAATATTCTCCAACTGAGAGGGAAAGCTTGTTCGTTCTTAAATTTTGTCACCAAGATTTTTGAAGTAGACATTCACATCTTTTTTCGATCCAACAAGCTTGAGAAAGTATTGACATTCTATTTATAACCTCAAAAACCTTACAGTTTAACATCAAGTGTCTTACATAACCTTAAACTTTTATTTATAACCTCAGAACCCAAAGATTTCCAACTTCACCTTACATTATTGTGACTAGACAAGCCTAAATTCACCAGAATTTTGATCATAACCTCGAAATTTCATTTCTAAAATAAGAATTCCTGGAATTCTTATCCTAACCTCAAATGATTGCCCCTTCACAAGACAACCCAAATGTCTGTTATCAACCCCACAGTAACCGTCACCACACTGTGAAACACGATATCTTACCTGAGTCCCAATCAAAACGTACTGTGTGCGATCCATTCATCACGATACACTTTTTTTCAATGGACGTGACGCCGATGAAACGAAGTCTTTGCTTTGCCTTCTCTCGTCTCGCTGCGCGCCACGATTCTCAAACAAAACCCATAATCTTTCTGGACCGTTCAAAATTCATTTCACACGATTTTATCTCGGTGTTTGTCGAGTTGCCTGCTTCCATCAATATTTCATCGTGGCGTTCTCTTCGAGCCGTGAATTAATGCTCTGAATCTCTCACAAAGCTGCTTGTAAACAACCTTTAATTGTCTAAAAATTGCGGTCAAAAGTCAGAACATCCACGTCGTTGTGTGCTTTACTGAATTATTCAGACCGGTAATGTAAACCGTAGACCGTGCGTTAGAAAACAACAAACAAAACCGGCCCATTTGATGGAGAATTAGGCATCCCGACCACGGAATTGTGGGCAATTTACATCTGATTTGAATGATGATTGTGAGTTGGAAAGTTTTGTGGCCCTATGGAGGTTTGTTTGTCCCAAATGTAAAATAGAAATTGTTCTAACGCAAACGCGCGTTTGCAAACACGTCGCTTGGAATTGAAATTTAAGGACAAAATAACAAGCTTCTGGCTATGACAAATATTGAATTTGCAAAGCAACAGATACGGAATTGTTGCCTAATTGCCCGTGAATGCTTTTTCCTGCCCTTCCAGTCGTTAATAGAAGAAATGTCTAAGAAATATCGAAGACAAATTATCGAACAGCTCAATTACACATGACAACAATGATAGCCATTAATTTGGCCACAAAAAATATCTGTCGAGCGGAGAATGATTGACGTGCACAGTTACATTTAAACGATGTTGTCATAGCCAAACAAGAAACGAGACGTGAAAAGGAGAAAGAAGAAAGAAAAGCTTAAAGTTTAATTAAAGTGCAATCAGGTGAACACATAAAAAACACAAAAGTCAATAAATTACGCAATTCAGTGGCCGGTCGTGAATTTCAGTGAATCGCATAATTGGTCCGAACGACGCATTGATCCCAAAAACAAATATTTCCAGCTTGTTAGCGTTTAGCTGCCGACCCTTTGGTTGAACGCCTTTGTAAAGTGAAAATTATTGTCGACAATGAAGACCTGCTTGTTTTCACGCGCAAAGATGTCGCTTGCTAGAGAGTCTTGTGAAAGTGGGCACTGATTTATGAAGGTCTGCAGGTGCTGCAAAGTTTTGCGACTGGAAAATTGTTTTAAACGGGAAAATGCTGGAAGCATCGGCATCGAAACTTTTCATGAAATTCTAGATTCACTTTATAAAGTTCGCGAATGCTGCAAAGTGCCTCGTAGATTTCGCGATAATTGAAGCTTTAAAAAGTTTTGAAATTTTCGTGAAAGCATCAGTTACAAAATTTTCTCTGGAAACTTCGTTTTTATCCATCGCTTAACCCGATAGAACACCGCACCTGCAAATTATGACTTTCAAAAGAATTTTCCCGTCCATAATTCACTCAATTAATGTAGTTAACAACGGTTTTTTAGTAAAACACACGAAGTTTCTTTTAAAAAACGCCAGCAATAATAAAATCTTCAATGCGAAAAATGAAAAAAAAAACAACTTCATATAAAAGTATAATTAAATAAACTGTTCTTTTTACCCAGCGTCATAAAAATAGCTCTTCGTCTTTGGTCGAGACTTGCACTCTGCGGTTTCGCAGTGGTTGTGAGGAAGAGCGAGTCGAAGAAGAGCCAGGTGAAGCCGCGAGATTATAAATTGCTCGCGAAAATCTTAATTAAATCCACCAACACAGCCGTGCACGCTTCTTGGGGTCTTGCACAGCGCTCGCTCTTTCGGCTTTGTGATAGAGGTTTCTCGCGAGTCCGAGCTTGTGGCTTTGCAGTTGCTTTTTTCTTCTCATTTCTTTTATGCTTCACTTCGGATCGTATTCTCGTTATCATCGGACGCGCACGCGATCGTTTCTCGCGTATTTTTTCATTGGACTTAAGCCTTCAAGCGAAATCTGATGAAATTATTTGATGATCAATAAAGTTAAATCGAGTGATATTGGCGGAACAATAATCTGAATTTGGTATTGACTTTCATTTGCGGTTGCCAAAACCAACTGTGAACAGTGGAAATTTTAGTGGACCGAGGCTAGAAACGCGGATATCAAGAAAACCAACTTCTGGGGGACGTTGATGAATATTCCAAACAAGCGGAGCAAAAGTGTAACGAAAAAAGTTATTGAAGCTGTAACAAAGCCGTGCATAAAAAGTGACTTACAGTCGACCCAGAGCTGCTTCGACGGTTAATGAAAATTAATGGAATCAAATGCTGGATGGAAAAAAAGTTTCTCGCACGCACTTACTCGATGAACAGGAGAAGTCACGGGCAAAAGCCAAACTAATGGAAAAATATCATCACACTTTGGCAACAAAGAAGAAAAGTTTTGCGTGAAAAGAAAATTGGCCCCGAGTCGCTTTTGTGCTTCTGCAACATTGAATTTAAAAAGTGAAAGAAGCGATTTTGTTCATCTAAGTGAAAGATCAGCGCTCGTAAATTTCCAAAAGAAAATGATATGATTCATAATCCGATAAAAGAAAACCGCGCCTGTTGAAAACCGCGAGATTGACTCTAATTATCGCACAACAAAAGCTCGGCAAATTGTGGACCTCACAAAACCAGCCATTCAAAAAGCGAGTGAGACAATTAAGTGAAATGAGAAATGCGATGATGCAGTTGATGGTTAATTAATTAGCGCTGTGATGAATGCAAATGTGATTACGACGGAACAATGTGAACTTGCGCTTAATTTGCCCATTGAAAGTGCAATATCTGAGGGAACAAGCCGCAGCGGCGAATAATGAACTCATTTCGCATGCATGGTTTGGAAAGTTAATGTTGAGTCGTTGGAAAAAATGTGAAAAGTTGCTGTAAAAGTTCGTTTCACTGCCTAGAACAAAACCAAAAAAACTTGAGATTTGTGAGCAATAAAAGAAAAAGAAGACAAAACTGTGAAGAATTTAAGCCAATGAACTGCTAAGTGATTATTTCGATGGTTCTTTAGAATTCCCTCAATCGCAAGAAGTGAAAAAGCAGCGAAAATGCTGGGGAATCAAAGTGGCAATAACAATAACTTGAAATTTAAAAACGCTCGCTCGATTGGAGCTAACTGTAACGTAAGTAACAACTCCGGTGAACAGCACACCGATTACATCGACGAGGATTACTCCGATTATGTGGTGAAAAATGATATTCCGGAAATGAAGCTGCTTCCGATGGATTACGTTCCCAGACCTGCGAAGATGACATGCGCGCCTCCACCGCCCCCGAAGCCTAAGTGCAAGTGCGATCCAGCCGAGAGCGTCAAAACAGCGCCGTCTAAGCTCACGATAAGCGAACCAATGTCGGTTGAGAAAAATCCGTCCACGAAAACCTCCGCTGGCAAGTATTCCGTGTACAAACGGAAGCACACTGTGTTTGGCGCGACAACGGCAGATGCGCCAGAGAAATTGCAATATGTCAGCGGGAACAGCAAAAGGTCTATCGGAGCTGAAAAAAGGCCAGAACCGCCGAAGCTAAAAGAGAATAGGAAGAAATATTTGATTTTTGACAGCAAGAAGAGCTCCAGCAAATTGGATTCGATTCAGTATTACTTCGACAACAAGAGCTATGAAAAATACGTCGACAATAAATTATACGGGAAAATTAATCGCGAGTCGACGGCGGAGTCGAAGGAAAGCGATTTCGACATGATGCAGGGGTTTGAGAACTCGCGGAGCTGGGAGTATCGCGATAACAGCAAAACCGAGTCAAAACTAAAGCTTTTTGAGACGAAAAATGATCCACAGAAAACGTGGACGGCTAAGAGTGATGGAAGTAGCACAAGCGGTGCCAGTAGCTGCTCGGAGATTTCCCTAAAACGGAGAAACTGCCGATTGAAGCCACAGCAAAAGCTTTCAACGTCGAAATCCATCGGCGACCTCACACAAAAGGCCAACAATGATGTGGATCGAATCAACCAACTGTTCGCCCAGGCGAAGCCCGCCACCAAACCAAGCTTCGACAGAGAGAAGTACAAAATACATAGAAAGCTGAATGGTGGTGAAAATGGTGATAACAACCGCGGAATCCATGGCGACAAGCTGTTGACAAAAGACAACATGAAAAAGTATCACCGCTCGACAACCGAGCTGAACATAAAGACGCCAGTTTCATCGACGGCTTCGTCGTCGTGTGGTTTCAAAAATTGTAAATTTTCCAATTGCCCCGTATCTAACTCAGCTGCGTCTGCCGTATCAGCTCCATTGATAGAGCGTTGCACAAAATTTGACGAAATTTTCATAAAAAAATTCGAGGACATGCGAAAGAATGCGAATGCACAGCCGAAAAACAATGAAATTACTGTTAACAAAGCCAGCATTAGCGTCAACGGCAAAAGAAACATCATCGTGAACGACACGCGGAGCAATTTCACGCCCAGCGCACCCGATTTCTGCATCGCAGACGAGTCCAAGGAAAGAGAGTTCCATTCAAAGCCCAACAATCAGAATAAGACGACCATAAAAATTACAGATAGTTGCTTTGTGGTCGACAACAATCACGATGTGAAAATTAACAATAACGAACGCAGCAAAAACATTATCGAGCTAAATAGCGAGAAGACCACAAATTGGGATCGGAATATTAAAGTTAAAAACAATCCGCAGCCGAAGTACGACAATAAGCTCGATGTCAACAATAAAATACGGAACGAAGAGAACAGCGTCAAGATTTATGTCAGCGCGTCACCGACTCCCAGCACTTCGCTGTCGCTCTCTTCGTCGTCCGACTCCGACAAGGACTACGGTTACTTTGACACCTGCTCGCAGGGGCGCTCTTCGTCCCCAGAGTTTGCTGATATGTTCAAGAAATTCCGGCAAATGTGCAATCTAAATTCCAACGCCAATCCGCTCGGGTGTGATGGCGCAATGTTCTGGAACAATTCATACTTTGACGAAGACGAGACGGACGCAATGAAGCTGTCGGCACTCAACAAAAAGACTGAACGGAAGGCAAACGCATCGCAGTACGCTTGCACCAAATGCCACACGACAAACGAGGATTTATTAAGCAATTATATTTGCATTTGTCGTAATCAGGTAGGCAATCATGCGTTACACGATTTCGAGATTGAAGATCGCCCGAGAGACTCGACTCAACGCTGCATTGTTTCACTGGGCACGCAATGGGTGGGAAAGCCTTTTATGGCCAGTCATGCAACTGATAATCGTCATAAACTGTTTCTTTCTGCTGCTTTTTAACTTTTTCGTCGGCGGTTCGTTCCGAAGTGGTCGTTACGCAAGAAAAGGAAATAAAAAGTCTTTTGCAAGTAATTTGAACAAAAAGTTGAACGTTCAAAAAGCGATTTTCGGAAGAAAATTCCTGAATTCATAATTAATCACTCGGATCTTAAGAAGCAAAAACCAAATCGACAATTAAAAAATGCTTAAACTAATCTTCGATCGAAAGCCTTCAAATTCAAGCTTTTGGAACAAAAACGATAAGAACGGGGGCGTTCGTAAATCGTGTGGCAAACAAACATTGCGTTGCTAGCCTTGAAAACTTGACAATAGGATTTACACTTTAAATAAAAATAAAATAAAATATAAATCACACGTGACCCATTCAGGATGGACTCGACCAAAATCGAGATTATCTGGCCAAAATAAATGTTGCTTATTAATAAGCCCGATTACCCTTGCCATAAATGGCAGCTTTGTCAATTCCCCTGCAGCTTCATTACCGTCCCGAGTGAATAAATCTCACTTTGAGAACGGTAGGCATACATTTGTCTTGTTCTGGGACAGAAATATGATTTCGGGTGGATGATTTCCGGGTAATTCGGTAGAAGCAAAATTTCCCGGCTTTAAGATTATGAACGAAAAATTGAATTATAAAAGGCCTTTAACGGCGCGCCCTGATGCAGCGACTTGTTTGGCGTGTTTAACACACTTCGAAGATGTTTGTGCACCGTTGCTCAATTCAAGAACAGTGAAAACATCGAGAAAAATCGAAGAAAAACATTTTTCTTAGTCAAAACCCAATCATCAACCCCACCCAGCACAGTTTTACTTCTGATTTCATAATTCCAGCCATTCAAGAAATTCTAATTTGCTTCCTACTCGCCATCACTTAAGGTGCTGAACATTGAGTTAATTTTTAATGGTGTTTTCGTTCTATTTTGGCAGGTCGAGAATTATATCACGAGACCGCTTTCGTGTGAAGGGCCTTCGGATTCCGGTGTGTCTGTTAGCAGCGAGTACATCTGCCCCGACGGAGATACGTCATCGCTGACTGCACTGAGTCAAACGGTAAGTGAAACGTTAAGTCGGCCGTGGCTTAAAACTTTACAAATGTTCAGCGCGAAGCTTTACGAATGTTCCAAGCCACGACTTCAAGCGGAGAACGAGAGAAAATTATATTTTCTGTTTCCTGATGCCGAAAAATCATTCACAATTGGAATTCTGTTTGTTTTTCTTTCCAGGATATTGAATCACATCGAGTGAGGCGGGGACACGTATTAGCAGAGCTTCTCGAGACGGAGCGGATCTATGTCAACGAAATGAAATCAATTCTGACGGTAGGCTTCACGCTTCTCTGTTTTAATTCGACGAAGTTGTCGAGATTTCTTCTTCGCGATCATGTTTTGTTGTCTGTCCTGGAAAACGGCGATAATTCCATGACGGGGTTAATTGATTCGCGTTATCTTTGACTTTCAAATTAATTTCACTAATTTTTTTTGACGACTTTGAACGAACGTTCTTCGACACCGTGATTATGCAACATTTCATCGATACCGCTACCTCAGAAATCAAAAATCATATAATTCGTAATCGAAATTGCTACTCCACATTTGCTAATTGCTTCTCGACGGCTTCTTATTCGCCAGTTTCTGGCGTATATGTGTTAACCGAACAAATTACGAATCAGTTATCTCATCCAAACTTTTAATCTCTTCTTTGGTTCTCACACCACTGGATTTTCTGTCCACTAGCTTTTTCGGACTCTTGTCCGGGTTTTAAGCATTAATTGACTGTAAATTTCGTGCATTCTGGGGCTTTTGGTGATGTTTCAAGCTGAATGTAATTTCTCGTAAATATTTTAGGCTTTTTGTGTCAAATTCCATGTGCTGTTGTTAAAATGTTCATACAAAAGCGTGATTTCATAGACTAGGATATGAACAGTTCTCAAGAATCAAATTAAAATTGTGCAGAAGCACCAAATGAAATCCGATTATAGATAATCAGATTCACTCTTTCGTAACCCGATTGCATTCTCTCAAATTACTTTGTGGTCGCTCCGAAGGCATTGATTGATAGCAACCACAGCACCAGTAGCCCTGATAACAAATCTCGTTACAACACTCAATAAATCGCCACTACAAATCTCTTCCGAGGCAGTAACTACAACCAATTAAAAAGTCATTGAAGTAGAAAATTTAGGAAAAAGAAAATTAACAGTGCATTTCGAATGGTGCTCGGTGTGCTGAAGACTTCAGCGCTGTGTGTAGAGATAGCAATTAATATCGAGTTTGCGAGCTCAAAAAGCATTGAAAATTTGCGCTTTAGTCAAAAGAAATAACAATAAAGCTCAGTTTTGATCGTAAAGTGTTCGGAACAACATCGGTGCTGAAAGCTGAAAGAAAAATTGGAAACTCGAAAACAAAAAACTCGTTCGAAACTCAATTCGCGGAAAAATAATGCAAATCAGAAGCGCCGAGAGACTTGAATTTATCGGTGCAACGCTGTTCTCCATAGCACAATCATTGGATGTGCAAGAAAATTTTATGGCTTCCAGCGTTTTGAAGAAATAAATGAAAATTTATGGCCTGAAGTGAGAAAATTGCTTACAAAAGTGAAAAAATAATTTAAAGAAGAAAAAATCATTTTGACAAATCGAAAAAAAGAAAACTTTAAAGTTTGTCTGGCGGTGGAGTTTGCGGGCTTTTGCGGGAACAATTAAAATCGAATTGGTGTTTTGAAGAAATGAATTGAACAGCGGTAAAATCCATTTAAGTATCCCCGCCCTGCAGTGAGAGTCGCAAGCGATCGTAATCCCTTGTCAAAATCGCGCAGGAACAAGAACAATAAGTTGAAGCAATTAAAAAGTGTGAAACAATTTCAACTCGACGTAGCGAAATTGTAGAAAAATGAAATTTGGAAATTATAATTTAACAGCGGCAAGCGAGAAGCACAATCGTTTGTTTTTCATGCGATTGAAGAAAGTGAAAAACACTTCGAATTACTTGGCGGGCAAGTTCGAGAGACAGATCAATACGTTTCGCAACATAAACGGCAATTTCGGACGCCGGAAGGTAAAACCGGACCTGACAGACTCACCACTTTCATATCGCGCGTCGTTGTTTGACAACCGAAATCACCCGCAGTCTGAGAAATGTCGCGAGCTGCGCGAGAAATTGGAGCGGTTCAGAACGGACGACAGCATCTACGAGTCGTGCGACAGCCAGAAATATCACCCAATAGACTTTCATCGACCCAGCTCGTCGCTGTTTGACGATAGAAAATCTCCCAATGAGCTGTGCGTGTTTGATAAAGTAAAATTCTTGAAAATCAACAATGCAATCACTGGAAAACGCCAGCACAAAATGCTCAAAAATGTTTACTTCACAATCAACAGCAATACGTGCGCTTATTCATCAAGCCTGTACGAGTCCATGGACTTGGACTCGGGGCATCACGATTCCATGAAGAAAAGCTACAAGCTCGCTCCGCCACCTTCGGAGGACGAAACGAAAATCCGCATGGATCTGTCGACGTTGCTTAAGGCCACGCCGTTTGACGAGAAAGCGGAACTCGAGATTTTGAGAAATTACTTCGACGCGATGAGCTACTCGGAGATCTGTAAAGACTCCGACTTTAAGAATTACTTGAAGAAGAAAAATTATCAAGACGCGATTGACTACATCTACAGTGGAACATCTCTCATGGGCTCGTCCCTGAGGGGCGATAAATCATCGATATATGGTGCGGCGACGGACGTGCTGCGTCGATACTACGACCTCGACTTGGAAATCGTGAAAGAATCCAACGACTGCGACTCCATCAAGAACGAGAAGCCACCGGAACCCGTCGCGCCGTCGATCGACTCGAGAAAATACTTCAATCAAGACAACTCGCAGTTCTTCTGTAAGTCAAACAAGGAGTTTGACGACTACTACAAGCGGAACACAAACATGTTCTACGAAGCCACGAAAACAGTCGACGATGATTTCTTTCAAAAAGATTTGGGAGACTTGTATCGGACCTACGAGCGTGCCTCGCGTTTGTTCCGAGAAGCGAACATAAACGATGACGAGTCTCTGATTGATGAGCTTTACGGGTACAAAAGCCAGCCGTTTATTTACTGCACAATGCCGACGAGAAAAGTAGCGAGGGACGAACGATTCAATGAAATTCCCTTCCACGCCGACGAGTACGCCAGCGAAAACGAAGCAAACAACTCCGAGGTCACAAAGTACCAAACATATCCGCTGAAGAAGAAGGCGAAGAAAAGCTACGATCAACTTTTGCGTTATTGTGAACGTACCTTAGCAACTTACAGCACGAATGATGTTACAGTCGACAAATGGCAGAAGCTCACCAAGAAAGACTTCTCCGAGAAGACGTACAATAAAATTATCAAGGCTTTCGTTCGACTTCGCGGGTTCGAGGGGGTTGAATCGTATGTGCAATACCATTACGGGAGAATTCTAGACAAATCCTTTGACACCAATCTAAAGCTGAAGCTGAGGGAAGCTTTAAGCAGTCATGACGAACAACTGGTGATATCAAAGCCCATTCTGAGAATGACGACACAAAGCGCCGTGACAGTGAACAACAAATTGGATTCAATGCCACCGCCGTACACAAGCGGGGGTTTCGAGAGTTATTGCAACAATTACTTTTACAAAAGACATCAAGCATGTTGTGCGAAAATGAAAACAAATGTCGACTGTTTCAAGCACTACGATTACGTTGATTCGAAGTACGATAAGCTAGCGTCGTCGTCTCTCGATGGCAATGACTCAAAACGAGTTCTTTTTAAGTTCGTCGAAGACATGCACGAGAATGGCATCAATTTCGACGAGATTATCGCGGGCGGGCGCAGTAAAAGCTGTGAAAACATCCGCTATGTGCGTAACACTCCAATTAACGATCGCGTTTACACTAAAAATAGTTTCGAGCGGAAATTAAGCAAGCTGGGCAAGCGAAGCGTTGATAACATTTATGAAAGCATTCGTGACGAGGCGATCACTAGACGTGGAAATCTTGCCCTTCACAAGCACCACAATCAAAGGTGCGCGGAGCGGCGGCGGGTCCGACATGCAAAGACACAAAACGTAATTGCGAAAGCTTTCATTCGCTTGTTAGCGGAAATTACTGAACTTCCGTCGGTTGCATGATTGATGCGTTTTTATAACATAAAAATCTTTCCGCTCCACAGGGATACCGCGACAGGTTGATGTCCGAGGAAATGGCATCGATGGTGCCAGCCGGTCTGCAAGGAAATGCTGATATTCTCTTTGGCAATCTGCACGAGCTTTACACTTTCCACAGCGAAACATTCCTGAAGGATCTCGAGAATTGCATTTCCACGACAGAACTCGTCGCACTGTGCTTCGTACAGCGGGTAAGTGCTGGTTGCCATGGACTTCTGTGAAACGAAGCAGAAATAGCAATGCTTAAAATTTTAAAGTCTGCATAATTCAGACGAAACTGGGAAATTCAATGAAAATTCTGTTCAAAAAATTCCGTTTCTGTCATGCTTTCACTAAGTTCTTGTTTTCTACATGCCAACAGTCAGCAAAGAAGATTTTTTTCCCTAATTACATTATATTTTGCAGCGCGATGTCTTCTTCCGCTTGTATTCCTATTACTGTCAGAACATTCCGCGCTCGGAGCGACTGCGAGAGACTCTCGTCGACACGCATTTGTTCTTGCAGGAATGCCAGAAAAAACTGGGGCACAAGCTGCCGTTGGCCGCGTATTTACTTAAGCCCGTACAAAGAATCACAAAATATCAGTTGCTGCTCAAGGATTTACTGAGGTTCAGCGACACGGGCACGTGCACGAAGGAGCTGCAAAAGGCGCTCGATTGTATGCTTGTGGTGCTCAAGTGTGTCAACGACTCGATGCATCAAATAGCGATTACAGGATTTCCGGTAAATGACAAAGTTGACATAGCATTGTCCCTCTTACTGATAATATTTTCTTTCGTTCTCAGGCCGACCTATCACAACAAGGCGACTTGCTGCTTCAAGACTCATTCCAACTTTGGACTGAAAGCAAAAAGGATTTGCGATTACGATTGAAGGCCCAACAGCGCCACGTTTTCCTTTACCAAAAAGCAATGCTGTTGTGCAAACAAGACACCAAAACCGGTCACAATAAGTCAACGTATCAATTCAAACATTGGGTTAAGGTGAGATGAGTTTGTTTTTCAGAAGAAGAGCTTAAGCACTCGTTGGCACAAGCACTTGTTGACACGTGTCTATATCCTTCGATGCTTAAACTCGCTTTCCTACTTCAAGATGTCACTAATTGGATTAACGGAATCTGTGCGCGGTGATCCGCGTCGCTTTGAGGTTTGGCTGCAAGGGCGCGCCGAAGTTCATACGTTCCAAGCCGCCACCGTCGAAATCAAAGGCAAGTGGGTGGCGGAAATTAAAAAGGTTTTAATGAATCAGCTCGAAGAGCTCAAGGATGAGAAAAACAAGCAGTATGGCAACGCCAACCACAGGTAAGAAGCGCACAAGTGTTTCTCGACGGTAATTAAAATAAATTTTCTTCCACATCAAAGATCTTTGAAGCAGTCAAATTCAGTATCGTATGATGTTCCAATAATGAGCCCTCAACCCCGGGCGATGAGTGTTGATCACACCAGCGATTTAAAGCGTAATGTGACGCCACCGAATCAAATCGATGACAGCCACCCTAATTGGAGCCCCGTTGGCATCAGCGCATCGTCATCTGAACATGACAATCAGGAAACGAACGCTTGGAGCTCGGACTACTCCAACAGCGAAGACGAATACACCATCCTCGAAGAGAATGCGGTGCCGGTAAGTGGAATCAATTGACTTGGAGTTGGATTAAAAGTCAAAGAACTTTAGTTATTTGGAGCTCGTGCATGTCAGATCAAAGTTTTAACTTTCATTAATTTGATTTTTCTTTCTTTCTTTTTTCTGTTCCCGCATCTCTTATCTTTGGTTCCTTTCTATCACCAACAAATTAAACAAAAACACACAAAAACTTTTTTGGATTTGGTTCACCCTCCATCCTCCCTGTAATATTTTCTGTAAATAATTTGAAAATACTGCTTTTGGGTTGGTTTTGGATCGTCGACAAACTAAAACCGGGGATTGTATTCTGGTGGTGCTTTGCATACTGATAAGAAGGATGGCAGCGCAAGGAATTCCGCTCAGTTGGTTGTAGACGCGCATAATTTGCGAGTTAAGCAGAAGATTGAAAAATTTCATGCGATGGAGGGAACGTGCAAAGCAGTTCCGCCATGTGCCATTGTCATCACCAGCGCCAATGAAGACAAAGTCATCGATGAGACAGATAAAAACGCCAATCGGCTCAGCATCGTGTCTAACTCATCCGCCGAAAGCTCACGTAGTGAGAATAACGCCGAGGAGGAAGGTGTCAACATTGAACACGGATCGTCGGTCTTCTATGTAGTTTGGGATTAGAGATTAATTGAAATGTTTACTAAAAATGGAAATGCAAAGTCAGGATATTAGATGTTCAAGGACTTTCGGGGATCGTTCATCAAGCACGTTACAAAAAACAGACAATTTTTGGACTTTGGAATATTTGTAAGCTTTAGTTGAATTAAAAGCTCAAGAAACTTGAAGTGTTCATGAAATATTGACAAAGGGATGTCGATAAGTGATGGCTAATGACATTTTGCATAATATTCTCTCTTATTTTTGAATAATTAAACTTACCTTCTTGCGGCAAAGCCTAAAATCTCAAATTGACACCCACCAGTAACGTATTTAGTGAACGATCCCGTATAAACACATCCTAGCGACTGGAAACAATCTCAATCTGTAATCTCTATAGATAATCGCTCATAGTTTGTATGAAATATTTATTTTTACTTGGTTATTAAGTAGCTTCCGGGATTAGGCGTTAATTAAAATGCTAATTAATGGAGAACTTCACGTGCTTGGTAACCGGAACTTTGTTTATCTCATCCTTTAGCATTCAAAAATATAAATATTCATTTACCGCTGCCCGAAGTTCTCCTTTAATTTGCTGTAAAAACAACAACTAAGTCATTACAAATTAGTTTTTGTATCATTAAAGATGAATTAAACCAGAAAAATGGCGAAATCAAACTTTTGAACTTGTTTGCTAGTTGTATTGGAGCCAAAATTTGTTGTTGTTCCGTTAATTTATGTTTCAAAACTTTTCTCTTCTCTCATTTCATCTTTCCAAAAACCACCCACACAACCCACCCGACTTCTATTCTTCTCCTAACCACACAAATCAATCACACGGCTGACGCATCTCGCGACACACAATCAAAAACTTCTCTAATCACGCTGTCGCACGTTTAAAGGGAACGAAATATCTTTCGTTGGCTGATTATAGTGCAATGGGTAACTCTGAGGTGTCGATGAAAGAGGGCTCGACGGTGGAGCTGAAAAAGATTGGTTGTGCTGGCTGGTGGTATGTGAGAGTCTTAGGTAAATGTTCTTTTTATTTTCTATCTCTCTGTATTTTGACATTTCTCCGTGTACGAAGTTTATCTACAAATTGCACCTTTTGTTGAATTTATTGACTTTTCCGTTCGGGAAACTCTCGACAACAAGCCAGGAAGGAGTTCACAGTTAAAGTTTTGTTTTTGGGGTGAACTTATCTTGAAATCAGGGTGAAATTATCTTGATTTCAAGGTGAGATTGCTTCACACACATGAAAGCTCTAATAAAAGCTTGCAATTCCTGTCCCGAAGTTCTATCTTGCGGCCACAAATTCCATTTGCGCAATTCTCTTAACGGAGACTTTGATTTATTAATGGACATTCTCAGTCTTAAATTGTTGGCTTCAAGAAAAAGAACGTCGAGAGTTTCTCTTTAATTTATGGACTTGTTCAATAAGCCGTAAACATGTTTAAAAGTCCAATTTAAAAACTTTTTAACGAAAAAAATTACAACTTTTACCTTTAAAACTTCTTTAATCACCGTTTTTAAAAACTTTTTTGTTTCTTCAACTTTAATACGAATTCAACAGCCGATGACATGGAAGGATGGGTGCCCTGCGCATATCTATCGACGTCAGGAGTTGATAACGTTAAAAAACCAGCGAAATTTAAAGCAAGAAATTAAATCAAAGTGATGACGCCGCCGCCGCTCGCAGAGTTCACGATGCTGAAATTTTTAAATTAATATTGGCAAACTGCACTAACATCGCTTCTAAATTTAGCACGTAGTCAAAAAAAGTTTTTTTTCCACTGAATATTGAAACCAAGCACTTTTCACCTGAATGTCTCGCTTTTAACGGAGCGAAAATCTTTCGCATCGTTGTGTAAATATAAACCATTGAAAGACAATTTGATTTCTTTAAACATGATTATTGCTGTAGTTATAAGTTTATTGTGTTTTCTCAAAGCAACAAACCAAGTCTGAAATGACACAAAAAGTTTGAACGATCTTAAACTTAAAAGTCTTAAAGTCTTTGAAATCAGTTCTGCTTTAAGGCATCGCAATATTTAACCCCAGTTAACTTAAACCAAAACCCGTTTACCCAGAATGTTTCTTTATTTTGACTTGTTAAACATTGAACAAGTTTTCCTAGAATTGATCAACTCAATTACTTCGAAAGTTCTGAATTGGTAAATATCACTCGAGCGTTCAAAGGAAAATTGGTTTACGAAGCGTGACAAGCTTCAGAATAAAAATAAGTTTTCAGAAACACAAAATTGACAAACGTCAAATTGAAAGTCAATATGACCCCTGTGAGTTTTTAAAAGTAATGAAGTTCGCTCAAAAATGCTTTTACAATATCTTTCAATTTGAACAAGCTATTTCAATCAAGTTTCCATGCAGAAAAAAATCAACCAACCTTGTTCAACTCCAAAGCTTTTCAAACATCGTTCTTTCGTTCTAAAAAGTGGTTGACGGTTAACTTTGCTATATGAATTCTCTGCAACCACCATTCCCCGCAGTCAGATGATTGTGTACATTGCGAAAATAAAACTGTTGATCATACGTTTTCCTTTCGGTTCTAAAAACGTTTTTCCATGTAAAACATCAGTCTGAACTTTCTCGACACAAATTTGCGTAAATTTTCTGCTATTCATGAAAAAAAAAAATTTTTATTAGAAACTCTCGAGTCGATGCCGCAGAAAATGAAATTCTGTAGAAATAATTGTTACATTTTATAAATTTTCATAAATTTTCCAAGTAGAGACAGATTACAAACAGAAATCATACAAAAACGGTGCAATAAAGAAAACAATTTTCCAAATATATAAAACATTTTTATGAAGAAAAATGTACAATCACGAAAAGCTTAGCGTTAAATTGAACCTCGTTAGTCGAAATATGTAGCTTAAAGTGTACACCAAGCAAAACTTTTTAGCTGATTTACTTCGGCTTTTTAGTGTTGTACTTTGCAGATCATACTTTGCACGTTAGCTTTAACTATGTTCTACTGAATTCCAAGAAAATGTGTTGGCAATGTGCATCACAGTGGCGATGTGCATGCAAATGAAGTTCTAACGAATTCGTTGAAATTGTAATGTTAGCAAGCTTTTAGGTTTGCTTTGCAATATTGATTGACATGTTAAATTTCCGGAGAACTCCAATTTCGTGTGTACAACTTGCCACCATATTCTCGGGATATACAGAAACGGTTGCAACTAATTAGTTGATTGAACACGCCAGTGTCGAAGTTGATTTTCTACTTAGAACGAGATTAAAGTGAATTTGCTTCGATTGAAAAGTCTGAATTTTGTTAATTTAAGTAATTTTAGAATGCTGAATAATCCTTAGACGAATTTAATTGAATTCATCTCCATCCGAGTTTCACTTCGCTAATTAAATTTCTGTTTCATCTTGGACTGTCGATGTAGTAAATTCTGTTGATTAGTATTTAAAATGCAAATAAAAATGTAATCGAAAAATTGTAATATTTATAGCGATTTAATAAAACAAATTTAAGCGAAACATAAAGCACAGTTTTTAATTAAAAAAAATGTAGTGATTCACAACAAGAGAAAATTAAAAGCTGTGACACAAAAAAGTTCCCCATTTAATTTAAGACTCCACAAATTCTCTTGCGGATATAAAATTCACATTTCAGGTGCGTATATTTTGATTCGAGAATGTTGTATATCCGCACAATTTTGACGACATAATTCGAATCTTTATACACTGAAATGAGTTTTCGGTTTTTATAATGCTCCCTGGAACGTGGAAAGAATGTTGACTGCCTGCAGGTAAAAACGAACCCTGCTTGGAGACATCCTGAAATTTGTAAGCTGCTTACATGAAAAGGGTTGACAACGGCAGACTTAAAGCATCTGTATTGTTGACTCAATGAACGGTTTTGTAACTTTCTTCCAGATAACTTGCAATCAAATGATTGTAGTTAAACAAAGATTTCAATTTTTCGCTTCAACAAACAACCGAGTCAAAGTTATCAGTGTGGAAATTTAATAATCGTTTTGATATTCGATGAAGCCTCAAAGACGCCGTTGTAATATGAAATTCTGATGTGCTTGAAGTTGATTTTTGTTTTATCTTTATAAAGCTACGCTGAATCCTTGTACAGAAACTGATTTTTTATGAAAGGACAAACATCACTGTTAACCCAAGGAAACTTTTCGACTTTTTAGCCTAGTTCATTCCGATCCCGGAAACAAAAACTTCATCAGGTTACTTACCATATTTTACAAGATTTTGTAACATTCAAAGTTGTGAAACTTCAACAAGTCAACTTTTCCCTTGTCGATCATAATCAAACTAAGTGTCAGTCCTGAAATTTTAAAAGACTCGATCTCAAAATACATACTTCAAACGGAACAATAAGTAACGAGACCTTTGGAATACTTGAATCATATTAGGCTTCAGTCTGTGTGTCTACAGATATTACGCACAACTGAAAGGACAAATATTCGATTTTTTTAAAAAACGAAAGCAAATATTTCTTGAATCATTACTTTTATTCGTCACAACCGTCGTCTTCTTAACACAGAGAACTCAGGGTATTCATTCACTAGAACTTGTCGTGCTACATTTTTATTTGCCTCAAGGGACAGAAACGTCTATTGATACTTGTTTATTGATACGTTTGCATTCGTGTCGGGTCGGAAAAAAATATTGTGACTATGTCCCTATTAAATAGCAACCTTTTGCGAAACTGAACAAAAAAAAACGTAGAAAAGTAGAAATTGCAAAAGATGGTATTTAATGGGTTTCAAGTTTACAACAAGATTGAAAAATACAAAAGTTCTCAAACATTCTGAGTCAAAAAATTAAAACAATTTTCTGTAAAAATATTTTGGCACCTTTTCAGTTATAAATAAAAAATCATCTTTAATTACAGAACATTTCTGACTGCAACAATTTTAGCACCAACATTTTGTTTAAACTTCACAATTTTCTACTGTCTAATTAGCTATAAGATAAATGTAAAGTAAAGTTTAACAAAATTTATAACCATTCTTGGTTTGACAATTCAGTCTTTTTAAAGACATTGGGCAGAACTCAATTAATTTAAAGCTTGAACTTGGGACCAAACTTCAGCCAAAACGACTGGATTTTCTCAGATGTCAAACAAAGATACTCAAAATTTTATAAGTTCTGCTTGCTTAAATTTTTCACAACGATTAGTTTAAAGGAAATCAAAAAGTTTACAAAAGAAATTTAATAACATGAGAGCTATAAATGAAAAATTGAAAATTTTGGTCTTAGGGCTGGATCCCGAGCAAAGCGATTTCTCGATGTGGGCGCAGTTCTTGAACTGCCTTTCGCTTGATAACAGTTCAACTACGTTAGTAACAAACCTCGCTGAAGTTGGCTTGCATTTGGCTCGTGCGCTGTTTTCCACACATTTTTCGTAGGCGTAACGAGCGCTGTAAACATGAAGGCAACATATTAAACTCTGCAATTCTGTCAGCTAAATAAATCTAGGTACATACCAGCAAAAGTGCATGTATTGGACGTCGAGATTACTTTTTCTCTCTCTTTGTGTCCGGGTGAATTCGTTTTCCACTAGTTCATGAAAATGCTCAGAACATGTTCGCATATCCTAGATTATAAATGTTGAAGTTCATTACTTGCCAGCACGGATGGTCAGTGCATTTGATGGATTCGTGGGGAATTTTTACAGAAATGGACACAGAACTTTTGCTGGAATATGGCAGCTTTAAGATTCAGCTTTCAGTTTCAAGTTGGATTTATGAAGAAAAGTGTTTGAATAATTTCATACAATAAAGATTCATGGGTATTTAAATTGGAAAAAAAAAATTTAATTTAAATTTCAATGAAAAAAGTAATGTTTGTTAAATGATTCGTAGAACTGCTGTTGAAGCAATGTTTTGCCATTTCCTTGCTGCCAGATGATGGTTTTAAAATAAATAATAAATGTCTGTGGTATCTGATGAAGCTTTTAAATTTGTAAAGATCTTCAATAAGTGAGGCTGACAAGCTCAAATACCTTTTCTATGTATCGGAAGCAGTCTTTGTGGGCGAGGTAATCTACTTTGAACTTGTTATCTTTGCACAACATTTGGTAGAAGTTCTTCGCAGGCATCACTTCCCCTTCAATCAGCCTTCTGTTGGTTGCATCATTCATGCACTTGTTTATATAGTCGTTGTAGCACTGCATTCCATGATTAAATGTACTTTGCAATGAAGAAATTTTGAAGTTAATTAATTGAAACACTCGAAAAATTAAGCGAGTTTTTACTTGCACTGATCTTGTATTTCATCTTTGCTGAGTGGGATGTTGTTTTGATGTTTCTTGAATACCTGTGATCCATTTGATAAGTTGCTTGACAAACAAGAGTCAAAATATTTGTTTGCGTTGCCACAGATAACATCGTTATTTGATTCCGAAAGTTTTCCTTTTGAAAAGAATTTTAAGCTTTTATCAGCATTATTTGTTAATTGGTATAATTTTTGCTATTATCAGCGATGAAATAATTAATTTGCTGTTTCAGTCGTGTGATTTGCTATTTCATCACGAACACAGAGGAAATTATTTAAATTTAATTGGATGTTGATTCTGATAATGACATGATGAGAAAATTTTTGGCTTTTCATCATTATAGTTTATATTTTCAGTGTAAATTTTTCAAAATATAATCAGAGTAAGGTCACATTAATTAGCACAAATTGATAATTATCACTATTTACGAGAAAATGTTACCATTAGTTACAATTAAGCGTTCTCTTACTTCAACATAATTTTTTTCGAGCAAAATCTGCAATTGAAGGGTTTCTATTTCCCCATTATCACAAATACCAGATTAAATTTTCATTTTCACCTTGCAATAACAAATAAATCAACGATATCCACAACGCGGTGAATAATTTAGAATCCATTTCTATTGTTTATTCACAACCTTTTTTCCTAGAATCTACCGATTTTGCAACACTTATTATTGTAATCACATATATTTTGATATATATATTTTTATGCGCTCGATTACATTCAATGAATTTTATTTACGGAATGAATTTTCCATCAATGATTTTTCCGACATTTCTTGAATGAACTGTGCTGCGATTTTCCGCGAAAGTTTTTATTGTGCTTACAGCGTGCCTGCCTGAAGAAGACTGTTAAGGATTCTGCAAGGAACTTCTATAATAAAGGATGCCAAAAGAAAGAAAATTGAGAGTCACTCTCTTTTGTACGAGCTTTCTCTCTGAGAGCTCCAGTAAAAGCTTTCAATAAAGTTTATGTTAAGCTTTTATAAGTGCTTAACTGAAGCTTTGATATAAGCTTTCAAAGAAGCTTTTACTTGTTGAACATAGTCAGAGCAACATAAAGATACAAAACTATCACGTTTATATCGTTTATATGATCATTATTTACGGAATTTAGCAGATAAACTTTACAAAAGCTGACATTTTGAACTTGAACAACAATAAATCAACTAGAAACTCTGCTGCATCAAACAAAATGCCATAATTTAGTGAAAATAATATGATTTTTATTAG
>JPYR01000297.1:48728-62544 GCA_000775305.1 Belgica antarctica
TGGGGGGGGGGGGGGGAGGGTTCGCAAGACTGCGCAGGAAAGAAAGAGTTTCACGTCTTTAACGATGACAGAAGAGCTGAAGAATTTTTATTGCACGTTCAGTGCTTGGAATTGAGGTCGTGGTGAAATTACTTTTGTTTTTGCATATTCTCAGCGATTCTTGAGTCACCGAGAAGCGCTTGAGTGATGGTCCTTGGTAACTGACCTAGGCATCGACGAGAATCATTGATGATTAACGAACAAACACCACGAGAAGAGCTCTGCGCGTGAATATTTATGGTTGACAATAGCCGTTGATGCTTTTCATTCTTTGCGACAGCCTTCAACGACGGTTGAAAATCCTTGACGGCAACAAAAGCGTCGAAAACGAAAACAATCATTGAGTCAATCGATTCTCAGAGACACAAATTCCAGCTCCGGCTTCGATTCGAAAGAAATTTCTTGTTGCCGATTGCTTTAGAAAGGAAATTCCTTGGCAATAACGATTAAGTTCCGTTTTCGTCTTTCTGTTTCTCGAACCAGCCCCAGCAGAAAGAAACGAAACGAATGAAATGCCTTTTAAAATTCCTACGAGAAAGTGGACCAACGTCGATATCAAGAATATATCCGTAAATTGAAGCACTTTTAATGTGCCTTTCGAGCATACTGAAGACGAAAAGATCCAAAAAGAAAGAATCACAAAACTTGCTTGGTTTTTGTGAAGTTGACCTAAAAAGGCCTTCTTGCTATACTAGAGATTTCTTTCTCGTCTCGCGAGGCTTGCTTTTTGTTGAAGCGATCTTTTTGTGTTTCAAATTGTTCACAAAATATTAATGCTGTGTCTTTTCTGTGTTCCATTCGCGCAACAGCATTTGGAATGTGTAGAAGATGGATTCGTGCATGAGTGACGGATGGCGTGAGAAAAATCTTAGAAAATGAAAGGTTTAAACGATCAATTGAAGTTTGGCATCATTGCGCAGCTTTGAAACTTCATAATTGTGCAAGATTTTATAACTTTCGGTCTAAAACCAGCTGCTGGAAAGCCTTAGAAAGCTTCCGAATTCTTAGAACACACAAAGCTACATCACTTTCCAGCCTGCCCCAGCATCTCAAGAGTGATTTCGAAATAAAATCTCATTTTGGTCAACCTTTACGTAATGTAAATTTTTAGAAATTTTAAGTCTTATGTGCTGTGTGTTTGAAAGAAAACATTTTTTTTTTCTTTTTATCAACAAAAGTCAAAAAGCTCTTTCTTCACTCAGTCTCTATTTTTCGGGGCTTCAGCGTTTCTATGTGTTTATTTCTTACGCGGCCTCGGCTTGTTGCCCATTTGCTAGCCATACAAATCAGCGTTTTTTCTTCTTTCTTTTCGGACTCTCGAGCCTAAGTCGCGCATATATTTGGACAACACATTAAAATTTAGAAAACCTGAAATTGGAAGTATTTTTTCGGCAGAGGGGGCCAAGAGGGGAGTCAGCGGGCAGTGGCGAGAGGTTTTGTTAGATTTCTAATTTATGCCCATAGTGCTATTAGCATTTTCACCGTCAGAAAAGTACCACAAGCAGCCTTTCTATTAAGCAACTCCATCGTCATATAATCATCTGTCTCGTGTAGCACTCTCGCCTGGGCCACCACAAGTGTCTCTTTAATATGTAAATCGAAGGTGTTTCAACGCCGAGCGCAAAAAACTCGGCCCGTAAACGAAAATTAACTTTTGATCTGTTTTACATCATGTGGTACAACAGGTTGGTCGCTTCCAGCGATACATAACTGTTCAAGCCCGGCCCTTCAACATGATCTCGATAACAGTCAAGAAGGCGGAAAAAGGATTGAAAATGAAAACGAGACTTTTAATCAGCACAAGTTCTTGGGCACGAGAAGAGAGAAAGAAGCACAGTTTCACTCGTTCGTTTCTTTTGGGGTTCTTTCTTCACCGTTTCTCTTCGGTAAAAATCTTTTCTTCTGGCTTTTTTCGTTGGTTGGTTTCAGTTGTACATGCTTAAATTTCTTTAAAGAAATTTCTTTTAATTTTCATTTTATTCAGCAGCAGAAAGAAACTCGAGTATCAGAAGAAGGTATGAAGGTAACTGTTCAGCGTTCTAAATAAAAGTATTTTTTCTTCAGACGGTTTCATGAACAGACGGTGAATTCTTTTGGGAAAGCTCATTGATATGTACTTGAGCGTCACTTGCGGGAATCTTGCAGTCCATGAACGTCCACAAATGTGCATCGACTGGCAAACCCCGCTAACAATAAACAAAGCGAAGCGATTCATCACCACGTAAACTCCTTGGAGTCATTAAGTTGTTAATTAAATGAGAGAAAAATTATATTTTCTCTGTTCGAAATTGCGTAAACGGCTTAAACGCCGTAATGAGAGATGATTTTGGAACAATTGAGCCACCATTTGGCCGGTGGTTAAAGTTAACGTTATCGTTTAAAATGATCAGCAACATTTTTCTCCTGCTTCAAACTCACCTTGTACTCTTGCAATAAATTATTCCACTTTTTGATGATCTTTGAAATTGGAAGTGGGACACTGAGTTCTCGCTCCACCACACTAGTAAGAAACGAAAAGAAAAAGCACAAATGTAGTTTCAGTGAGATTATCGAAGACATTTCGAGGTATTTGCATAGAAACTTTTATTGAGAAGAGAAATTTTCTATTATTCTTTTGTCGGGGACGGGCCTGATGCTGGGATGAAAGGCTTAAGCCAACCATGACTATAAGAATTTGTTGAAAATATTAACAATTCACTCTGCAGCTTTCTAAGAAAATGATTTTGCTTCAATGCAGAGGCTGAGAATCAAGCTTTTGGTTCAGTGGAACACCTTAACGGTCAAAATTCTCGTTAAATTTTGTTCTGCATTTCAAGTTTCGTTGTCATTTGATATCGGTAACAATAAAATTGATTGCCGCTTTTAAATGTCAACAATCTTCAACGTCGATTGTTGGCGTATCCGGAAGCGTAAATATCAGATGACATGTTCTCATAGCCAATTGATTGAAGGAAAACCAATTCAAAAGGCTTTCAACCTGTCAAAATATGTCGACAACTTTCTATGGCCACCATTAAGACGTTCCACTGTAGACTCCCAAAAAGCTGTGATCGGAATCTCAAGAAAGTTATATAAAGACGTTTCGAATTTGTGTTAAAAGCATAAAAACGAAATAAATAAACTTACGCCCATGCATATTTCGATGCATTTCTTTTGCCTGTGAAGAGTGGTGACAGTTCAGCTCGAAGTCTGATGAGTGTTTTTACTTTGTCCGCTTCCCCTGTAATGAGAGAAAATGAAACAAAATCGTTAGTCATGTTTACTATCAAGTACGCATTTGCCTTTCTAACGCGATAGAGCTTCTTATCTCGGTTTGGGCGCAATTGAAAAGCTACTTAACAAACTATTTCGGCTGTGCTATGTACAACACCTTGAATTAATTATAATGTATACTGGTCAGCAGCCGAATTAAATTGCTGTTAAAACAGCAGAAGTGAAATTCGAGATTAAGACCGCCGTTAAGACACATGAGATGGATAATATCTCAAAATAATATCATATAACATGAACAGATCTATAGAAGTCCGCACCGGTGAAGATACGGTGAAAAAGAAATTTCTTGAAGATTTCCATTTGAAAACTGCGAGAGAAAAGCTTCCAACAATAAAACAGAAAGAAACATTATGAAAATTAATAATTTATCTTTCAGCGAGTCTCGGCGAGCGGGTTCAACAATAAAATTATTACTTTTTTTGCTGTTTCGCTGCTTCAGTTTCATAAAGATCGTCTTTAATTGCGCAAAAGATTAAATGCGGAGATATTTCTGAACGTATTATTAGTAAATTTTCAGCTATTAGTTTTAAGATTCACGAGAGATAAATTTCAAATTTGTAAATTTTAGCGTCGACCATAAGTCCACTTCATGCAGTTTTGATTGACTTTTACAATATATTTATGGGTTTGAGTGCGAAGTGTCTAGGGTTGAAAGGTCTAAAGGTTGATTTTAGCTTAATAAGTTGTCTAGTTTGTAAAATTAAACTTTTAGATATACTTTGTGATGCTTTTTAATATTGTCTACTGCTTAAAAGATTCTAGACATTGAAATATGTAAAAGTTCTAGAACAACTGCTAGGACATACAAAACAATATCTCGAAATTAGTAAGAAGTCAAACAAACTTGAATTTTTAAATTCTATAGACTTTAAAACCCTTGTTCTAGAAGCTTCAAACCTAGCCATTGTTCCACATGAACACCCAATGATGGGTCAATAAATTATTTTCTTAAGTGGATCGCGCCAAAGAACGTTAATATCAAATTAAATGGCCATTAACAGGTCTTAGAGAGTGATCTTCACGAAATAATTCGATTTTAATGAGCGCACAGGCATCGCGTTAACGAGAGGATTCTCGAGGAAGGAAATCTCACCAAAGATTTTCAGCTTTGCTTTAATTTCTGACAATTGCTCGTAATTCTAAAGAAACTTCCTTTCCTTTCTCATCGTCGCTGTGAGCGAAGAAAAACTTTAAATTTGACGAGCTCTGAGAAAACAAAGTCGTAAAAGTTTTTGCTTTTGGAGGAAACTCGAAATTATTTTCAGTTTGTGTTTTATGACCACGGCCGCAATGTTGGAAAATGATTCATGAGAAAAACTTGCTGTCGAAACTAGAACAACCGAATGAGAATCTTTTAATGCACTTCTCGTCCGAACCAAATTTCTCGCTCGAGAATCCCGCAAGGTGAACTCTGCGACGATGAAGACAGAAAACTTTACGGTGTAATGATTAGAACTCTCAGCAGAACGGGCGATTGATTGAATCAGGTTTTAAAATACGAAGGAAATTGGGTAGCTGCGAGTACATGTGTTTAAGACTCTAAGCGCTCGTTTTAATTACATTCAATGTGACATCACAGAAATTTCGTCGTATTAAGGGTTGTGAGAACGTGATGGAAGGTGTTTAAAGGTTAGGTCAGCAGATGAGAGTTTTTGAAGTTAAGTTGAAAGTTTTGTTTTACTTTGACAGTTGTCAATCCTTCAAAACCAAAATATTTCACGGTCTTTACTTGTAATCGACCTAGTTGTATATCAAAATAACATCTGCGTAGGTACCGAATTTAGAAAATTCTACAATCTTCTTTTGCAATCGCCCCCAGACACCTGTTTTCTTCTCAACTGACTTGATCTCGAATCTCAAGAAATTGAGCGTTGTGCTAGAAGGAAAATTTCTTCTCGTCAGATTTTTTTCTTTTCTTATTTCGTAAAAAATCTCGCTAGCGAGCGAAAAAGAAGAAAAAAACGTTAAAGATCGTTAATAAACACATGAAGACGATTTCTTTTTCTTTTGATCTAAATTTAGAATGATTTTCAAGAATCATTTTAACGTTTATATAGAACGGAAAAATAATATTTTCTGCTTTTCTTCTCGCACGTTCTCTCTCCCTTGAAACTAGCAGAAGCAAAACGAAACAGTAACATGAAAAATATTTTAGTTTCTCTAAACTATCGGTGCTGTTTTCTATGCTGAACAGAAACCCAATGAAAAATCGTTTCTTTTATGTAGGAAAATCAATTTTTATTATTCCTAACAATTATTAGAGACATACATTTTGCAAAAGATATTTTTCTTCTCTTCTTGTTCTCTTATAATCGATGATTTCCGATTCAAAAAGATCTTCGAGACTGCAAAGCAGCTAAAATAGTGCTGAAGCATTAGCAACAAGGAAGTTCACCCATCTGATTTCTAATTGTGCTATATCTTGAATACAAAGCAAGAAAATAGTTCATAGAACGGTTGAGAATTCTTTTTTAGAAAAAAGCATAAGAAAAGAAAAAAAACATTTTGATTTACTGAACGCAAAGAGTTTGTGGAAAACCGGTCAATCTTTGAGATTGTAAAGGTCAAGGGGTGTCTAAGTTTATGCAGCGAAATATTCAGAATCTGTTGTTCTTGTAATATTCAAATTCGTCTTGACATTGAGAACAAAGATTCTTGTGAAACATGTGAAACCACTTGAAGTTGTGATTTCTTCGAATCTTCTACAAAAGTACGTAGTAAACAACGTTTTTATGTAAATGAACACTGGCTGCTTAATAAAAATTAAGCAACACTGAAGAAAAATCCGAAACTGCGATGACTCAAAGCAGAATTAACCCAGCATTAAGCAACATGAGTGAGTCACAGTCACTTTCAGTTGTAGCGAAACGTAGTCATCGTCACGAGAAACCTGCAAAGTTGTTCTCAAAAAGTTTCGAAATCTGGTTGTCGACGTCCTTGTGTTGTTCTCGCAAAAAAATCATTTCCCATCAATCTTCAATTAAAATTCCAAGCGATATTAATAAATTCTCCGACTCAGTTGGACAATCTCCGATTCGTCAAACATAAAGCCTTCACCAGCTTAGAAACTTAATAAGCTTTCTTTGAATCTCCATTTATAGCAGATAACAATCGAAAGTGAAACTTTTTTTTGCCTTCGCGTATATGTTTCTACTCCGCGAAGTATCCAATTAGATAGCAAACAACACACATTCCAATGTGAAATTCTGCTGCTTCCAACCTGTTGCTTTCTTTCCCATATCATGTTTTCTTTTTTCTTTCTTCCACGCCAGCCACGACTCGCTTGTATGCGAGCGATTTATATTATTGTTGCATATATGTTGCCTCTCATATCTCTGTTATGAAGCATTATAAACGTAAAGATTTAGAAATTTTTTCTTCTTCACATAACAGCGAGTTGAGCGATGTATCATTCGCCTCGCGTTTTTTGGGCTTTTTTCGGTGTATCATAATCCGTCATGATTCGAGGTGGGGATGGGCTGAAGTCAACCCGTTTTCTTCTTCTTGCTTCGGGTCTTTCGTTTCACGAAACTTCGCGGAGCCATCGGAACGAGAATTTTCTCATCGAGCTCGAGCTATTATTATGAAACGCAGTGTTGACTATAATTTTCAAAGCGAAGATGAAAGAAGGAAAACTAGTTGAAAATTACAAAAAAAAACTTTCCCTCAGAATTTTCACCTGTCCCCCACCTTTGCACTCTCGTTCTCTCTCGTTCGCCCGCTCGCTACTGATAAAGCGATGATTGTAAACCCGCTTTTGCAAATACAATAAACAGAATTTCACGAATTAGAGTCGCAACCTATACTAGAAACCAAAATTGCTTTTGTTCGGCTGGCTGAAGAGATAACAACAAAAAGAAGACGACAAACGATTTTCACTTTGCATTCTTTCACAATGTCGCTTGTCTTGTCGTTTAACATTTTTTGTGAGTTTTTTGGGCATGAATTTGTGCTAATTAGAAGTTTCTTTTTTGACGAACGAAAACAAGGTGAACTGGAGAGTAACAACTTTCTCCCAAAATGTAGAAGAAAAAGCGCCCGAACGAGATATATTAATGATGAGATGATTTCGTTTCGATTAGCACCAACTTGGACCGTCGTTTGTTATCAATAATTGCGCCGTCACAAGCGAAAGTTTCTTTGGCTTTCAGATTTTATTTCTTTTCTCTAAAATTAGCTTTCGCGCGTGGGTCTATTGTCGAGAGTGGTTCTTCTGAGATCATTCTCATGACATGATTCAACAACAACAAGCTGTTTTCGTAAGATTTTCACGACACTCTCACCCGCCCGAGATTTGCGCATAGGACGGCAGGCTGAAAAAGGGTTTTCATGTTTATCAAGGGGTTGCTTGGAACATTTGGGAGAGAATTTGCATCGAGACAACTTGATTATTAGGGAAGCTGCTTCTACACAATAACCTTAACTGCTCGGAAAAGCTTGAGACAAATGAAGTCTTCGTGTGAGTAGAAGTAAAATTGAGCGAGAATTTCCCAAAGCTTAGTGAAAATCAATAATTAAGACACATTCCGAGTTCATTACCCACTTGCAAACATAGTCACACCAGCAAATGATAAGAATTTCGATTCGAATTATCTCAAAAACGAAACAATCTGTTAGCAAAAAAAATGTTGTTCAGCACATCTTGCGAGAATTTTTTTCTTTCCACTGCGGCGAAGTTTTTTTCTCTCGGCCGACTTCTCGACGGTGTGACGATACGGGCAATTTCAGAATTACTTTTTCAGTACAAAATAGCGATAAGGAGTTATAAGCTGATAAGAATTTTTCGTAATGAAGCAGAAATTCAAGGGAAAACTTACAGCAATATCGAATGGAGCTTTGGTTAGGCTGAGCCATAGCAAAGCTTTTCTTGATTAAATCCAATTTGGCTGATATCCTTCAACTGGTGGTCACGAAATATGTTTCGACTGTTTGTGTTCTTCGCGAATTCAAATCACTGAATTGTTATTTCTTTGCACTCGTCTCACGACTTTTCCATGCACAAATGATTTTTCACTCTTTTTGACTTCCTTGAGTTACACTTTAAATCAATTTTTCCTCCGAAAATGCGATGAGAAAATTCTGTTCAGAAATGAAGTAAAATCTGCTTTTCTCAGAAACAATTTTCCCTTTTCTCTCTCTCTTTTCTATTCTAAATATCTGTTTTTCCTTTTCCTTGAAGAAATTTTTCTTCTCTTCTTTAGTCGTGGAAAATCTGAGAAAATCCAACACGAAAACACACGACACACAACACTTTCGTCTCAAGAAAAACTAAAAAATTATTTTTTTCTTTTCTTATTGCGATAAATATTTTTTTTTCGTTCACTATATCCAGAAGACGCATCCAACACGAGTTTTAATCCACGGAGACGAGGTTGATGAATGAACGATCATGATATTGTAACGATCGATCAGAAACAGAAACTGATCAACAAAACAGAGAAGTATAAAAATACGAGAAAAGAAAACTTTTTTCTTCTGCTGCCTTTACTCGAAAAACATTACGGCATGAAAAAATTTCTAAATTCAACTACACATCAGCCACGAAGCGTGTAGTGACGGGGATGTGGAAGAGAGCGCATGAGACCGGCGCCTGTGTTGGTGTCTTCTGCAAGAGAAAACATTTCTCCGAGTTGTAAATAATTTTTCTTCTACGCCGAGTGAAGAAACTTCAAAAGCTGCTACAGTCGGCGTTCGATTGACAATGAAGTGTCGCAACGAGAACCCTCGAGCCTATCTCAACAAGAATTTATGTGCACGTTATCACGCTACGATAAAGACGCCGATTATTGACTTCGCAGTGACCTTGCAAAAAGAACAGAATTCAAGGCTGCTAATCTTATCAGAAGCGAACAGAAAATAAACTGAACTAAGATCTTTGCGCACAAACACTTTGTTGTTCTCGAGATTTAGGGCCGGAAATTTAAGTTCGCCGATAAATTGAACCATATTGGAAGCTTTTGCCAACCGCGGCACAGAACGTTGACGGTGAAGAAAACTTTCGGCGAGAGAGAAGACATTCCAATACCAAGATCCTGCATCGAATGCACACACAGTAACACTGGCACTGGCGGGAGAAAGAAATTTCATCATTTCTGCTACACAGTCATTTGCCATCTTCTTCTGACACCACCAATTTTGGATAAGAATTTTTTTTCATGTAAATGTGGAGTCTCGAAAAGAAGGCAAAAGCATATTTAACAGTTATTTTCTTTCTTTTATTTTGGGTGAAATTTTTTCGTATTTAGAACGAGCTTAAGCAACTTCTTTTCTTGAAAACTTTCTTTACTTCTTCTCTCTTCTGCCTTTTCACCGTCGTTGCTTGACACTCAGGCAGAAGAAGCGAAGAATTGGATTAGAAATGTCTCGATTCTTACTCTACACTAAATTTTGACTGTGCGACGGTAAATTCTGATTTAATACTGAACCGAAATGTTGACTAGAACGATTGAAGGTTCTCACGAACTATTTTACGACGCGATTCAAAGAACAGATTGAAGAAAATATTTTCTTGATTCTTCTTCACGAGAGACACTTGCGAATGGCAAAGAAATGTATCTACAGACACACAAGCCCGAAGTCGATTCTCGTCAGAATCTCTCGGAAGAACCGAAAATTTACTCCGTTCCGAGCGAGCGAGAAGAAAAAGTTCTTCGTACCTTTGGGTGAAACTGATTACGTTTCACAGTAATCAAGTTTGAGTGATAAGCAAGCTCAGCTGATAAGAAACTGAACAATTTTCCTTTGACTGTGTGGGTCGTTTCGGCTTTGCCCTGTTTGCAAACATATGGAAAAGGCCTGCATGCACTTTTCTACTTTTTGAACAGGTGGCATGTTAATTTTTTACTCTCTACGTGACAAACGATCTACAAACGACCGAAAAATCGTTCGAGAGACGAGTATCTTTGATTTCGGACGGTGACGAAACTTTTCTCATGACACACTTTCTCAAGCGGTTAGAACAAAAAACAAAAAAAAACTTGAAAGAAAAACCATCAAAGAAGAGTGGAAAAAGAAGAATGCGAAAGATTGACTTCGTTAGTGTGTCAAAGCTCTTCGAAAGAATTCTTGAGATTCTCTCTTAAATTTCTCGTCGGAAGCTTCGTTGAACGACCATTCAGAGAGCTTTTGAAGTATTTATGAGCTTTTGTTAGGTTTGAATGTTGTGGAGTCGTTAAGAAAATTGTTTAAAAGTTTTTCAGTAATTTTTTATAATTGTAGAAATTAGTCCAAGGAACTTTCATAGAAAGCTTTTGAAGTTTAAAGTTGAAATGAGCTTTGGAACTTTCAGTGAATATTCTTAAAAATAAAATTTACAATCAAGCTTACATTGATTGCTTCACAGCTTGACAAGACCCAGATCATCAAGTTTTTATCCTTGTGTAGCGTCTTCGGACAATTTTTGTTGTGTAGTTTGTCATAAACTATCTGCTAAACTTTAGCCGATGCGTTGCTTTTTGAAAACTTCAACTTGAATGATCACATTTATCAGCGACGATTCAACTAAGGCGACGCTAACTGGAAATTCTTCAAACAGATGCACATGCAACTGAGTGCAAGCAAAAACCAAGAGACAATGTCCTTAAGCCGGTCACTCTCATCGAGAGTTTTTACAAGCCAGTCTAGTCTTTTCTTCCAGTCTTGGAAGCGGGAAATGCACGGGAAAATTGTTTTCCAAAAATTTAAAAGCTTTGTGGTAAAAGTGTTTCTTGCTTAGTCGCACTTTATCCTCACTCGAAGTAGGAAGCAAGAAATAAATCGGTAAAAAAATTAAAAAAACATGATAAACCAAATTTTTAATAGTCCCTTAAGTAATTGAGTCGTTCTGTTCTAATTTAAGCGACGTTTTCATGAAAAACAAGAAATCAAGTGAATGAATTTACAGAAATTGAGCTAAAATCTCAGCAAACATAAAAAACAAAGAAAGCTTGTCAGTGCCTTGATTCCGTACCTGCATCCCGTATCCCAGTTTTGAGAAGGGATGAAATTGTAAAAAATCCCAAGTGTCATTATGACAGTCACCAGAACTCCCCATTCAATTTTCTGCCCATCGAATCATAAGAATTTGAATTCATTAAGCAAGCGAAAAGGAAAGTTGTTCGAAGTTGAAAACAAATATAATTTACATTTTGGCATTCCCCAAGTCGGAGATGGAAAAGGAAAGTTTGCATCAAGACAAATTCCGTTCTCAGTGATACCCGCCACTCTCACTTTTGTCCTTCGCACTGCTGTATAACTTAGTGATATTTTAATTAAACGACAAATTTATTTGAACATTTGTGCTTAAAGACAGCACAACAGAGGCTTGACACCTTTTAGGACGAAACTTTCTTTATAGCAAAATGGAAATTTGTTGTTTAAAAAAAATGCGAACTTTAGAAGCACTGTCAGACGCAATAACACTCTCAACGATTCGACGTGCAAGCGATTGCTGTTAAACCAGAAACAAAAAGTGCGGGCGGGTGCGGGTAAAATGTCGTAAGGAATAAACTCAAAGTGATTCGGTGGAAATTGACGTCTTGACACTTAACGACGCTTGTTTCAATCTCTTAAATTTCTGCTCCGGATCAAAGTCTTTTTCGGATGATTTTAAACAAAGCCCCAGCGACGACATGCTTTGAAGAGAGCTTTAATTAAGCTTTCAGCACTTTTGTATCTCATTCTGCCCCTAATGTACTTCTCCTTTATAAAGGTTGTCTCTAAAGCACAAATTTAAGTCTGGCAGAATTTGATTTTTTTGCGAGCTTTTACCATGACAACAACGTTTCATCTAATTTAAGATCGTTTTATTTATCTTTCAACGTTTCTCAAAGAGAAAAAGGTTCTGAGAAAGAAAATTCTTGGAGTGGGAAGAAAACAAAAAGAGCTTTCAGGTTGTGAAAATAAAACGTTTGAAACATACGGAAAGCATCATTAAAAATGAACATTCATCCTCAGCTCTATGCAATCTACATTAAAGATTCATTAGCACGAGCTTTTCAAATTGCCTCAAATTTTATTCGCCCGTGTTGTGTTCAGCATTGCGGCGCTATGTAAGCACTTTTACTCACAAATTACGACACGCAGCTTTTAAAGATGACAAATTTCCAAGAAAATCTCTTCAAAAATGTTAAAATCGAAATGAACTCCATTTTTGTTCTGCAATTGGGCTTTTGCGGTTTAAACTGAATTGAGAGCAGATCAATAAGTTTTCATTACTCGAAGGCGTTTCGTAATGTTTGTGATTCGAATTGCGGCCGAAGACTGGGTGGGAATTCACAAAAAGCTAATATAATCCAGCAAAAACCCGAAAAACAGCAAACAAACTTCGACCGCAGAAACGGCCGGTTGGAAATTTCCTATGCGAATAAAACGGTCTGTGAAGGAACTAAAAGGCTGTAATGTTTCACATAGTCGCAAGCTCATAGAAAGGATGATTCTCCGGGGACAGATCCGAGAAGACTCGGTGACATTGTGGTAGGACATGAAGTTCATCGTTAGTAATCATAATAACAGTTAGTGCTAGCTGCACACTGTGGCGATTCATGATCAGCCAAGCATGACAGGTGGAACGTGTGGTACAGCAAAAAAGATTGCACTTGACAAGCTTTCAATTAACATGGCCGAGTACTTAAAGCCAACTTCAACAAATTTTTGGTGTGAAAATAAATGAAAATTTGTGGCGAAACTTTTGCAATAAATGTTTAATTGCAAGAGTGAACACGACACGACGACCCAATTCGTGTGCAAAGTTTTGACATCCCAAATTTTAATTTCGTTCCAGTGATTCGTTAATAAAACATGAACGAAGTTCCCCGCGAAGGGAGTGAAGTGAATTTAATTATGTTCTGAGATTTTCGGAAAACTCGAAGAAAAGGGAAATAAATGGCTCGAATTGTCATCGGGAAATGTTGATTAAGATTTCACGTTCTGCCTGGGTGAAAGTCGTTGTGCTGAAATTGTAGAAGAAAAAACTTGACAAACAAAAAAGGGGGAGTGAGCCTCCGATTTGATGAAAATGTCAGATTTTGAACGGATCCGACTTGTGCTTTTGGGTGGCGCGGGCGTGGGGAAGAGTTGCGTAGTCAGGCGCTTCCTCATGAAGACTTATTGCGACAAGTACCGGCCCACCGTCGAGGATCTTCACAATCGAGAATATGATTTGGGATCAATCACGCTCAAGGTAAGGAAAGGGCGACGACATCGAAACAGCGGTTAATTAGACACGCCGGGAAAGTAATTAAACCGTTCGAACTTTATCATCGCCTCAGGTGGATATTTTGGATACTTCGGGAGACATGCAGTTTCCGGCCATGCGACGACTGTCGATCGCGACGGCCCACGCCTTCCTTCTCGTCTACTCGGTGACTTCAGCGCCCAGCTTCATGGAAGTCAAACAGTGCTTCGAAGAAATTCGAGAACAGAGGGCGGACTACCAGGTAGGCACTCGACCGACTGCCCTCGTTAGTCGACTCTTTAGTCTAAATTGCATCCTTCAAACAACTTTTCAACTCAAACTTTCCGATCA
>JPYR01000298.1:38545-56476 GCA_000775305.1 Belgica antarctica
CAAAGATGTTGTAATGGAAAATGAAAGAAAAGAAATAAAAGAACTAAAATAACAGGTGCAAAAGACATTTTCATTGAAGCGAATCGTTTGCCGATCATTGATGGAGAGGGAGGGAAAGTAAAAGCACAACATAATGAAAGCACGATTTGCCAGTTCAGGTTACTAACGACAACTGTTCCGTTGCTATTGATTCGGCACAAAGTCATTAAAAGTTTCAAACTCGATAACGTTGTCGTTGAGATGATCGATTTTGTCGGCATTTCCATTGGAGTGGGTAGTTAGAAGGATTGTGTTTAATCTACTTACATGAGTCACAGTGCGCTTGTTCATTTCTTTTCCTTTGTTCGGCTTGAAAGAACAAATTAAAAGTTCACTCATGCCCTTCCGAAAGTTTCTAGATAGGATTGCATACAGCAGCGGATTGACGCCGGAGTTGAAGTAAGTGGCCAGGAAGGTCAAGGGTGTAAACAAAGCGGACAGATTTGAGTCGCCCCTGTAGTCGTTTGACCTGTTGCGATGGATATAAAGGAATCAAGTTTCATTCAAAAGGCTGTTGTCTAAGATTGCTGCCACCCACCAATATTGCCACATCTTCCTGGCGTGCAGCGGAAGGTTGCAAATGGCAAAAGTTAGGACGACGACCATCAGCATTCGGACGACACCACGACGTGCCCGCAACACATTGTTGGTGGAGTGTGTGGAGATGTGTGTCTGTTGTGTGTGGTGCCTTTGGGGGTGATTGCCATGGACGCTGTGTGTTTTCCACGTAGCGACGCCGTTTTTGTCCGACTCCATTGAAACCTACACAATGTACGCAAAAAAGGATGTTTCATTTTAAACGCTGTAAAGCATCTTTTTTGTCGTTATCTATTGTGTGAGACTTGCCTCGCTTTCACTCGCGTTTAGCGCTCGCTTTTCATATTTCGTTGGCTTCCTAAACGGTGAATTTTTTGAACCAGCTGTCGCCACGGGAGTTGACGTGCATTTCATTTGCAAACTTCTTCCCAGCCCTTTGGAGCTTTTCCATAATGAAATCGCAATTCGGCTGTACAGAACCTGAAATCGAAGCGAAACGAAAATGATTTTAGAACGCCATGGCTGGTGCGGGGATGCTCTGGGGTGATTGTTACATTGCTTGCAATGGAATTTGCTCATAAAATATTCGTTAATCTCCGAAGAATTGGAAAATATATATAGAAATGTTCGTGAATAACTTAAACTTGACCCAATCCTCGGAACACAGCCCAATTGAGTTCTTCCTGCACTTAGTTTTAGTAGATTTAGTTTGCGTTGCTGCTTTCGCTCGCAATAATCTCTTACTAGCTTCGGAATTTCGCTCTTCTTGAAGACTCGTGAAGCATGCACAGACAACTCAAAAGCTCATTTTAAGAAACTTTTCTCTACCTTTCCTGAATTTTGTTTCCTGATCTGTCGGAAAGTATTTTCTTCCGTGTTTCTATAATTTCATGCTTTTTCTGAACTTGAACACTTTTCGGTTTTCCTTGGAATTTGGGTCAAAAAAATACATGAGACCGGAACGATATTCTGGAGATGTCAATGCCCTTTATTGAACGGAAGATTTTTGACAGCTTTTCAGTTTGTTAAAACCGACTACAAAAGTGTGTGATCTTTCAAATTGTGGAGAGTTTTAAGTTGACAATCTAAGTTACACCCTGCAAGCAACTTTTCGCTTAATATTCCATATTTTTATTGTTGAGCTACTTTCTCGTTAACTGTGCAATTAAAACTCAACAGTTTGTTATGATTCCACGAGGATCGTGAACTTCAAAGTTTGTGGCTTTTTAAATAGCTTTGACTTTAGTTTTTGAACTATAAATACTCCGACAAAGACGAGATTAGCAAGTTCTTGTGGAAGTAAACCTTGACTGCAATGAAGATTTTTGCATACTTCGTGTTTTTTGCGCTCTGCGTTCATTAGTTCTAGAGGTTCAGTGTGACTTTCAGGCTTTTTATAGTTTAACCTTTTCAGTTACGCTAGTCGATGCAGGAGGTGATACAGTATGCCCTGCAAATATTGAAGATTGCAGTGATACCTGTTTCATAACTATTCCCGGATCAACAAAGTGCTGCTGTTTGGATTGATTCGAATCATGAATCTTAAATTCGTGACAAAAGGAAATTTGTTGGACATTAAACTTTAAATAAATCTGAATTCATCGGTAAACTCTATGGCGTTGGTTGATTCTTTCAGAAATGTTGTTACATCTAATACAAAAAGCGTTGCGTTTTTAGAATATCTTTAAACAAAGTTGAATTCTTTGAAGCTACTTGGAACTTGATCAGGCTGCAACCAACTAAGATGCAGTTGATTTTATTTGAATTTAACTTTCAGTTGCACTAGGTACGGCAGTTTCAGTTGCACTCTAATCAATATATTCAACTGGGTTCTCGTGAAAACGAAATGCGGCATGCCAGTCTACTTCCTGAATAGTTTTTTTAAGTCACGTTTGTTTAGTTATGCAAAACTGATCATTGTTGTTTGTTAGTTTTCATGTTAAAAAGATAAAATCACAGGAGAGGTTTATTTTTTCAGAGTTTTTTTTAAATCTGTAGAAGAGCTCTGAACTAATTTTGAGTTCTGTCAATCATTGCCATTCACTACTTTTGTATAGCCATAAATATTAGCAACAATGTGAAAAGTCGAGCAGTCGTGAGGTGTTATCGACTGACTGATAGCTTGAGTGGGTTTTCAATGTGAAGGTTTAGTATTTCGGTGTTCGTTAAAACAAGCTATTGCTCAATGAAGTTTCACTTTATTTTTTTGGCATTTTGCACTTGTGAAAAGTTCAAAATTTCAAGATTTCAAGATTCTCAATATTTTACTTTTAGTTGGATTCGTTGACACCGGAGTGGACACAATAACATCAAATCCTTTTTATCCAGATACTCAGATACAGCACCGCCTGCATGTCACAATGGAATTTTCTTATGATGTCTCAACAGTTGTCCACCCCCTTACGTTAATTTTGCCCCAGCCAGATTTGTATTGCTGCATGCTTCCTTATGAATAAATCTGAACATTCTTGTAGTGCCAGACTTCTGAAACTTATCGTGATTTATGGCAGCAATCAAAAATTTCCACTTGCAAAAATAAATCACCAAAGTTTTTGCCTGGGAACACTTATCGATAGTGATACACACCGACTACACACCGATATGAAAGTCTAATTTTCGTAGCAAAATCAATTTTGATGGCACAATAAATTTACATTTGCATAGATAAACACATTTTCCGAGCCCATATTGGCTTGGTAATGTGTACGTAAAGAGTCAAATATAAAATTCACTGCCCGGGTTGTTCAAAGAAAATCAATACGTACCGTCATCACCAGTAATGGCACCATGTACAGAAAGATAAAGTTGAGAATGTCGAAGAACTTCACGTTGTAGTCTTTACGGTTCATTATGCAAATTGTCTCTGTACAAAGACAAAAAAATATTGCCGGTAAGGCTTGAACTCAGCCATAAATTCCTCAAAGTCACCTGTTAGGTTTCCTACTTTATTTTCGATGGTCTTTACAAAAATAATCTTTGGCGTTGAATAAAGCACGGACGTCAGCCATACTAAAGCTATCACAAACTGAAAGAAAGAAGATTTGATGATTGTTGGCACAGGACGTTTTTATAAAGCTTTCCGGAAATGGTTTTATTTCGAATACATAATTATGGTTTGGAAATTTGTGAGACGTTACTTCAAATACCCTGAGAAGGAAAAATTCTCAAATGTTGAAAAAACAGAGAAAAAGTTGACTTGAATGGTTTCCTAATCAAATTTTGTTTCTTTTCGGTAAAATCTTTTTACCGAAGTGTGATTTGTGGGATTTTTATATTAAAATGTTATTTGATGATGAACATTGTGTATAAACTTGTTAAAGATTTGAAAAATCAGTGCAGTGTTTGTAAATGATTTACTAAAACAAAAATCTTATAAAAAACTCGATTTTCACAAATATAGCTTAAGCCAAAGCTTTCATTATACGAGAAAGGATTTTTTTCTGTTTAAAAATTAAATTTTTCGTTTAAACGTTCAAAACTTTTCCCGGCATCAAGTTCAACGGCATCAAGTTCAACTTCATCAAGTTAAAATCAGCACTTGTTCAACTAATTGTAATGTAGACCTTTTTGTTGCACAGTTTTTGACTGTTATGGCTACGGTCCGGTGGATACTCACTCTTAATCTACCCGACGTTAAATACTGCTTGCACGTTATCGGATGCTGGATGGCCAAGTAGCGCTCCATGCAAATGACAACGAGTATAAAAATGGATGCTGTATAACTAAGTGAATGTATGAAGTGATATGCCTTGCACATGAAACTCCCAAAGACCCAACTGCAACGAGAAAATATGGACAAAATGCTTTTCAATTAAAAGTTCACGCCATTATCCGAGTAAATCCGATTAAAACGTAACTTTCGCGCTTCTCGTCGTCGCTATTTAAAATAATTCATCGCTGTTTTGGTGGTTTTGTAAGATTATCTTACCTATCGATCAAATACATTGACAAGTTCTGGAACACACAAAAGATGCCAACGCAGAAATCTGCCACAGCTAAGTTTGCCAAGAAGAAATTCGTTATTGAGCGAAGTCGTCTTGATAAGGTCACTACCAAAATCACAAGCAGATTGCCTGAAAAACGACCAAAGAAATGAATGACAACACAACCCACGTCAACTCATGTCGAAATAATTGAATCGGAAATAAATCGACAGAGAAAGCTTCCGATTAAACCAATTCTCATCAAGCAACACTCGAATATTGACTTATTTCTACGAAATTTCTTAACATATCATTGACAAATTTCTTTCATTCAAGAAAACGAATAAATTTCAAAGTGTTTTCAATCCTAGAATAATGTTGTTTTGGCAAAGAAGTAAATTTGTTTATTTCAAGCTTTGTTTGATGGTATTACTCAGAATGATTTTGTTGCAAATTGTTTTCGGGAAAAGATTTGTCAAGAGACTTCCAGAAAAATTATGATGTACACGCAGAAAACTCAAAAGTTATTCAAAAATCGTCATAAGAGCCATATCCCGGACATATTCGGGTAATGAAGATTTGTTTTGAGTTGGGATGTAAGTTGGAATGCAAAGAAGCGTGTGGTCATAAATATTGGATCAAAGTTGAAGACATTTTTATGTCCGATCATTCTTCGTTTCTTTGTCCCTTAAGAGATGAATTGCGGACCTTTCTCGAAAAGAAAAGTTTACGGATGCTTTTCTCGGATCATTTATTGAGTTTGTATGAATATTATTTGTTACATTTTTAGGATCAATTTAATTCTCTTCTTGGAAATTCGTTACGACATAATGCGGTCAATTAAATCCGACAACGTTTTGGGTTTATTTTGTTGCGTTATTATATCAATTAATGTGTCATTTTTGTTTTCAATTCATCAAGATTGCTTCAATTGTTCTAAAAATGGTTTTCAACACTCGTTACATGAAACAAAACGCAATCTAAAACGACACGCGCTATCGTAAAAGCTGCTATTACGAATTCAAGATATCAAGCAGGGATTTGTTGGCTAACTTGCAATCAATAAAAATAATTTAAGTTGTTGTGAGTAACGAAGTCTAAAAATAACTTTCAAAGCTAAATATGTTTCTGACAGCACACAAAACCCATTTTTAGCCTTGAATCACAACTAATCATAACAAAGACAATAGAGTCCTTCAACCTTCCGGTACATGTTTACACAACATCTCAATGTCAAAACCATTACTGCCTTTTAATCAAAATAGAAAGAAAAATCTCGTATCGAGTGTGTAATTAGGGTCTTTTCCTGATGTTTTTAGAGCCATCAAGCACATCTTGTGTTAGCAATGTAATAAATCACTTTGATCGCTCGTGTCAAAAAGAAATTTTGTTTGCTTACATTTATAGGATGAAAAAGGCGAGAAAGCATGAACATTTCGTTGGCTTTCGTAAATTGCGATCGTAAACAAAAATGTCGGAAGTTCTCAACACGTGAAGATTTTTCTGCTATTAAACTGATGAGTCAAAGAAAACTTATCAACAGAGAAAATGATTTTTGGATGTTCACGTTGAGCGTCACTTTTTGTAGATATTTAAAGGAAATTTTCCCCAAATTAATTATTCAAAACAAAAACATATTATCAATATTTAAATCGTTTTTCATCGACACTGGCGTTATAGCAATAATTGTTTAGAAAAAATTCAGAAAATATGTATATGTAGCGGAAAAAATTTACATGACAGCTGAAAACTCATAAGAAAGGAAAATTTACTGATGATGGAGTTGACATTGCCTAGTTCTAAATATAGAGAATGTTTGTGTATCATTAACAATTCCAAGAAATGTCTAAAAAAATGTCAAGATTTTCTAAAGCTGAATTGATGCAGCCATGGAATGTTTGTGAAAATTAATAAAGATAACTTGATGTCATCGTAAATTGTTCTTGTAAAAGCTTTTTCTAAACAATACTGAAGCTTTATGATGATTTCCAAGCACGGATCAGAACAAAATTGAAATAAATTGCTGCTTCATGTACAAAGTTACACAAAAAGCGATCCAATTTCAATTCAACTGCATCTCAATTTATATTTAAAACCAAGCTTTGGTTAAGTTATATTCCGTTCAATTTTTCTTTCCTAATTTATATTCTATCTTTTTTATCTTACCGAAGAAACAACAGCAAAATACGAGCGAGTAAAGTGTCACAAAGATGACTTTTACTTCCCCTCGATCGAAAATGTATTCCTTATGCTCAAATTGAAAGGTTGTGTTTGCCGGTACCGTTTCGTTGTTGCTGTCATCTGATGACGTAAAGATCAGATTTCCGTACTCTGTCACATTTTCAGCATACGTGATCAATGACTTTCGAAGTACTGACACATTATCGTAGATGTCGTCAGTCTTGTATGCAGATTCATTCATCTTCAAAGCTTTTATCAGCAAAGCTTTATCGTCAATTCTAGTTTTCTATCTTAAAACTGAAACTCGTGTCTTTTAATCTTTCCGATAGCCGTCGGAACACAATTTATTTTATTCACTCATCACAAGCCGAGAATTTCTTATTTCTTTTTTGTTCACTCAATCCATGACAACCGATTGAAGATTACCAACAAAATCTGGATTAAACTTCTTCACACCGTGGGCGCACGTACAAATATTTATTTTTCACACATTCTATCGATTCCGATTCAATTTAATCATCTTTTAACACGGTTCGGCAAAACGATTCCACATCAATTTTTTATTGCCGATTCAAACTTTTTCTTGTGCTGTAAACACACATTAAAAAATTTGACTTTTGATGGGCATCAAAAGATTTCACTCCATACATCCGTTCTCCAGGCAGTTAAAACACTTTTCCGAGCTTCTCGTTGAACTTTTATTTTTTGGAAGAATAATCGTTGGCTTTTAATAACTCCAGGAACATATTCTTCACAAAAATATCTTCAAACAATATTGTTTATATTAAACCAGTGCCGGAAACAACATCTGCCAAATTATCAGACTGCTTCCGAGAAACTCCTTCCGATGTAATCCGAAGACATTGTCCGTTCCTTAAGCTATCGTCTTTTTAAAGCTTTAATGGGAGTGTGGCACCGTATTGATAGAACTTTAAAGATTTTGTTTTTTGTTCTAAATGTCCAATAATCAATTTATTAAGCACGTGACTGATAACTTGATATGTGGTCGAATAAGGTTTTTATTTATTAATTAATCCAAGTTAAAAAAACTAATTCTATCTATCATCAGACTTCCGCTACAATCTATTCCCTTTTGATTGTAACGCGATCAGATGTAGCAACGAACTGAAGACGAAAAATTACTGTGCGATCAATTTATCCGCCTCCGAGGTTGGAAGGGAAATGCATTTTCCATATGCTGAGAGAGAACATCGTTGGAAAACTCTCTTTTACCAGAAACTTCCAGTCTTCGTCGTCTGAAAAGCACATGTTGGAAGGCAAAACTGAGAGAATGAAAAGTTGTTTATTGTTTGTGAAAACATTTTCTTTTTATTCTTGACCCACGCAATTCGTTTTATTATTAACAATTTGATTGAAATTCAATGAACCGTTTAATCGCAGCCACGTTTGATTGTTCTCTGTGGTTTTGTTATTTAAAGCATGAACTTGGCATTTTAATAATGGTACAGTGGAAGCTTTTCATTTAGAAGTTTTTATGGAACTAATTTCTGTTTATATGTAGCAAACTTCATGACTTGTCAAGTTTTAAATATACAAAATTCTGATTTTGAAGTGATTTTTTTGTAGTTAATTCTTGTAAAAAACCAGCAAAAAGGGTTTTATCGATGTAGTACAGACTTTTTGAACTTTTCTGTTTGAAAAATCTCTGTGATGAAAAAGGCTTTATTTCTGTTGACCATTTCAACAAAAAGCAACATTCACTAGATTTTAGGTAAAATTGAGCCACAATATTTTTTTTAATTTTAAACTAATCTCATCTCCAACAGCAACGCTGAACCAACGCCAAAATATGAATTCACAATTGTTTGAAAGAATTCGAGATCCTCGCTCTGACAATTGCTCCAAATTCTTTAGCACCATCGTTACATTCTTCAAAGCCAGGAATTTCTGTCATTCTTTGATACCAGCTGTCCACGTACTTATATGCGGAGATATCAAACCCGAAATGCTGCTCGACGAAAAAGTAGAAAATTATTCATACTGCCATGAAATGTTTTTGTCCAGTTTTTGTAATAAAGTGAGAAGAATTTCACCCGACTCACAATTAAAGTTGTCATAGACGCCAAGTAGGAAAAGTCTGCAATGGTTATTTGGTTGCCAGCAAAGTATTCAAACCCTTCCAAAAAGCACTGAAAGAAGATGACAATGATAAGGGTGGAGAAATCGTTCCTGGTATCTCGGCACATACCTCAAGCACATCCAAAGCCTTATTGAGGTTTTCTCTATGCTGCACAGTTATTACGGGATTAGCAGTCGACGAAAAAGCGAGGTTTGCAATGTCCAAGATGCGAACATAAAAAGAAGACGAGTCGTGGAATAATCGCTGGTGAATGGTGGCTCGCGTCTTCATACATTTAGGGTACATCGAATGGGAGAAGCGGGGACATTTCTCCGCTAGATAAATCATGATGGCTTTTGACTCCCAAAGTGTAAACTCGTGATCGACAAGCGTGGGCACCAGGCAATGCGGCTAAAATGAAACAAAACTCAACTCAAGTATAACTGAAGCTAGGGAAATTCTTTCAGTAGCAAGTTACATTGATTCTGCAATATTCATTCCTTCGGTGTTCACCCGCCAATAAATTGATTTGTTTTACCTAAAAGGGAGAAATCAAACAAGATTACAAGTAAACAGCTGAGATCGTTCTTAAATCCTAATAACAATTTTTCGTTTCTGAATAATAATCTTAAAGATTCACCACGAGAGACCTTTCATTCATTTCAGAAGCTGCTTAATAATCATTCCTACGAGCGGAAAATCTTTGAAGTTCTCAGACATGACCGGAAAATTATTTAGTAGCGTGATTCAATTCGTCCGTTGATAATTGCGGGGGCAGAGTGGTTGTTTTGTTACAACAAATTGAAAATTTATTTCAAAAGTTTGACACATTTTTATGATAAAATTAATCATTAAAAGCTAGTATTTATTATTTAAGCATCAAACACGTTTTGGTGTACATGGAAGCCTTAAAAAACCTTTTGCTTACATAATAGCCATATTTAAATAAAAACAGCAAAGACTTTATTTCCTTAAAGCTTTATTGCTTTCCAAGAATATTAAAAAAACCTTTTTAAAGCTTTTGAACTCTTTAAGGCTTTTCTAAAACTTGAAAATCTCGTTAAGCTTAAAAAGGGCTAAATGCTTTGAAATAACTTTCAAGTTTCCAAACCAGCAAGTTGCTTATAAAACTGTTGAAAGATAAAATGAAATTTATTTATCTTTATAAAGCTTCCAAATTCTCATCCTTGAGTTGATTTACTGCGCCAGAATTCACAAAATCACTCTTTATTGAAAACAGCCTAATCATCAAACAATCTCAGAAAAAATTGAATTTTCGTCGAAAGCTTTTTTTTACCTCGACATCAACACTTAAATTTCTCACGGCCAACAGCGCAGCCCTCGATGGCGTGGAAACAGTTGCGTAGTACCTTAAAATATCAATTGGTAACCAAAGCACTTTCAAAGATTTAAAAACTCGTTTATTATTAATTACAGTGTCATAGGAGCCATTGCCAGTGCTTCCTTGTATTTATGTGTTAACTTCACTCAAGTTTGACAACGAAAAATCGACTGATTCTCCCACTCGAGTTTTCACTTCATTTATCCACCGATTGTGATGTTCGATTATGGGATCGCAATCAACAGATAATTCTACCGTTTATGTATATTTTGGGCTACATCAATATTTTCGTTTCCCTTTTGCTATTTATATATTTAAGCAGCTCGATACACGCGAGCAATAAACATCAAACTGTAATGAAGATAGCCAGGACGCTTATTATGAATGTCAAGCGCTCGACTCCAATTGCTACTATCAGCTCAACTTGCCACGCTTTTTACACAAAAGCTCGTCGAAGTTCATGTCTGTGTTTTACGATCGAAGTTATGAACAAGAACAGTAATGAAGTCGTAACAACGCGCCAGAGGGAGAAAGAAAACGAGGGGGAAAAATGAAAAACCATTTACTTGATAATTTAGTGATGGGACGTGCGATACAATTTTCACCAGTCAAGCTGGGTCGCAATAAAATCGATAACAGAGCCAAATAAAAGCTAATAATCATGATGACACGTCGGTTTTATTGCTGCAGCGATCGCACAATGAAAGCAACTCTTGTTCAATCATTCTGCTGTCTACAAAATTAATAACAATGAAAAAAGCTTTGAAACATGACTTCATGTGATTGATTTTGACAACGATCCAGACCCTAGCATCTTTTTGCAGAAAACGCTTCAATAAATGCTTTCTTGTTTGGATAATTGGCAGTAATGACCAAAGAATGACAAATGATTGCCGAAGGATTATTAAACGAGGGTGGCCGTCATGCTTGAACGGTGAATTATTGACCATGACGTCGTTATGAGAGAAGTCAATAGAAGCTTCTCGAGTTTAGTCTATTGACAACGAAGTTTGAAAGCTTCAATTCTGTTTTTGTAAAAATTTGCCATCGATTCCGTTTCCACGAAAACTGTACTGATAATCCAAACGAAAAACAAGGTTGAATCAATCAGAGTGTGGCCAATTACCGAGAAATCAATCTCAAAAGTGGCTTATTAGCAGCAATGTTAATCTTCATTCCATGCGAGTGCCTGAACAATCTCCTAAAAAATCTCCCAAAATATAATACAAAAACCCTTAATTATAATTCTATTATAATCCTTTATCAACTATCATCAATTATCATACTCGGGTCATTATCATTTGAAACTTCTTCGTCATTAAAAGCAACATTGAATTGAGGATAAGACGAAGAAATTATTGGACAACAAATTTAAAGTTTGCCTTACAACTTAAAATTCCATTAAAACCACTCATGAAAAGGATATTAATGGAAATTTGTTACAATTTTTTATTCCGATAAGTTCATTCCGATAACTTTATTCAGGACTAATGGAGCGATAAAGTAATTTCATTAAATACGCACTTTGGTTTACGATATTATGCGGAGAATGGAAACTTCGTCAAATTTCTTCAAAGCTTTGGAAAAAGGAAATGAAAGGAAGCCCCTGGCTGTTATTGATTTCAGTTTAAGTTCTCGCAGGGTACATAAATTGTTTGCAATTCAGTCCATTCAAGAAGCTTTTCAGTTGAAAAACGATTTAAAATGCCAATAGGGTCGAGTGCATACTATCGGTATCTTCAATAACTGCCACTTGAAGTCATTTGTCATGAAGAATACTTCTTGGTAACCAGCTCCATTGTTGTTCAAGCGTACAATTGAACTTCAACAACGCAAAAAGTGCAAAGCTCAAACGCCACGAAGCCATTGTTGACGGCAACCACTGTACCATAACAAAACTTTATGTCACTGAGAAATTTTGTTCTTCTACGTCGGCCTTGATTTTTTCTGTGCTGGCCACAAACATCACCGCCAACCGACTATAAAAGAAACTTCTATAAATAATGCAGCTAAATCATTTATTTCTGTTCGTTTTCAAGCGCTGAGAATCATAACAGGCACTTCAATAATACTCGTTTTGACCACCGTCATTAGTTCAAACGTTCTTCTACTAAAACCACAACAACAACAACATCGACTACAAGCGGTGATGATTGACCTTGAACTCTATCGACAACAACACCCAGGTGATTTATTCCAACGGAGCGAGTGCAAATTCTTTGGATTCGAAAAATTTGGCAATCATTGTTGCTCCTTCAGCGTTTTCATCGTATCCGGGTAAGCTGGCACAGCGTACGAACCATGCATCAAAGTTGGGCAAGTCTCCAAGTGATCTAAATGCATTCTTTGCTTGAAAGACATTCGAGAGAATGGAAATGTCAGCGATGGTTGGTTTGTCGCCTGCGAAATATTGATTGCCGTCCAAAAAGCTTTCCATGTGTCTCAGGGCTTGTTTTAATTTATCACGGTTGTCAGCTGACACTTCCGTCGCTCCAGAGAAGAACATTGGGCCCTAAGGAATGATAAAAGTTGCTTTAGTGTGCTTCTGGAGAAATTAATTATTTTTTATTTACAAGCGATGCTTTCAAGACACTAAAGAAGCTTGTCGCGTCAAAGTAGAGTCGTTGGTCGACGACAGCCCGTGTTCTAGGATCCGCTGGGTATAAATCACCTCCAGGTTGGTATTTGTTCACCAGATATGCTTGAATCGCCCTGGATTCACTCAGAACGAAGTCATCGTCGACCAAAACCGGAACCTGGTGAACCGAATTCAATTTCACGAAATCTGGCGAGAGTTGATCGCCCTTAATCAAATCCACAATTTCGATTTCAACATCCAAATTGAGGTTCCGGATTGTCATCAGCACCGAGCGGCTAGGTGGTGAACCAGTGGTATGATAAAGCTTCATTTTAGCGATGTGGAGTTGGTTTAACAACCTTTCAGCGACAGACCTTAAAAGCGACTGATGAATCAACAGAAAACGGATTATTCCGAGTGCTTTTTACTCATACCAAGAATCTTTTGCCACAGCACGACACATTGAGAATCGATAGAATGGTTAAATCTGCTTCTTATTACTTCGTTCACATTCATGCTTCTGTAGCAACAACGCAACGCACACGTTGTCAAATAAAATCACGGTAATCAGCAAAAATTTTGATAAAAGTAATTAATTCTCGCTTGCGCCGTGGTTGTGTCGGTGTAATGAGTTGAAAGCCGATAAGCAGAATCAATTTGCTTCAAAGTTTTGTTGCTCAAAATTTCGCAAAAGCTTTAAAAATTCTCGCAACGATTCCTAGTTGAACAAATTGAAATTTAATCGCTCGAAAGCAGCATTCCAAATTTCCAAAATTTGCATCGTAAATTTTCGTTTCTCGCAAAGTTATTTTGGTTTTATTACATTAAAAAAACTTCCTTCGTAACCAGCTGAAACTTGCGCTACATCCAATCATCTTTGCGAATCAATCTTTGTTAAAGTTTTCTGAACAAATTCCATAAAATCTTGGTGCAGAACTTTTGGCAGTTGCATTGCAGCGAAATGACCGCCATCGTCGTGGAATGATTTGTGAATAATGTTGACGAACTTTTCTCGCAAAACAAACTCAGGTTGATGGAAAATCTCGTGTCTGAAGTAAGCGCAGCCAGTTGGTGGAAATGTCTGCACACGGTTCAAATCGTATTCTTCAGTATCGACTAAGTCTTCTTTGTAGATCCGCACGGACGTAGTGATTGAGTTAGTCAAATAGTAGATCATGACGTTGTCAAGCAAAGAATCAAGTGTAAAGTATTTCTGCAAACCACCGCTGGTCATTTGTCTGTATTCAGGGTTTGTCCACGTTGAGAACTTTTCAAGAATGTAAACAGCCAGTCCGAGTGGATTGTTTTGAAGAACGACGCCAATTGTGTCAGGTTTAGTAGCTTGAATGTGCATGTACCCGCTTTCTTGCAGCAAAAACATGAATTTCGGTGTGAACGGATAAATCCAATCGATTAGTTTTGTTTCTTCAATGAACATTGACGGGTAGAATGATGCTATAAACGTCTTTACACTTGACAACGGTGACATCACAGTACAGAAATTGGTGTGGTATCCAAGAACATTTTCTGGAAATAAAGTTGCCATGTTTGATCCAATCACAGATCCCCAGTCACCACCTACAATGAAAACAAATTTAACAACTTGCATGCGTCATGCAAGAAGTCGATACCTTGAACGTAGAACTTGTTGAATCCAATCCGTAACATCAAGTTTCTGAGAACCACAGACATCTTCAAAGCGCCGAGGCCAATTTTAGATGCGCCTTCACTCCAACCGTAGCCGGGAAGACTTGGAACAACAACTTCAAACGCAATGTTGTCTTTTGAAGGCTTTGTTAGCATTGAAATCAGTTCATAGAACTCCCTGATGCTGCCAGGCCAACCATGCTAAATCGTGGGCAGCAAAAGCACTCAATCATGTTGAACATCAAATAAAACGTTGATTTTGACACTCACCAACAAAATAAGCTTGAAAACTTTGGTTCCTTCTTTGACTGTCGGCTTCACGTGAATAAAATGGATCTTCAACCTTGAATGGAAGACTCAGAGTCTTTTAAAAGCCCCAGGTATCAATATTTAGCTCTACCCTTGAATTTGAGTGCTGAAGTGTGGAAATTGATTCAGGAATGCTTCGCGTTCATTCCACTTCGCTAAGTAATTGCCTTTCCAGTAAGTTAAAATCTCGACAAGTGGCTTGCTGTGGAAGCCGTACTCAAAGGCGGCATTTTCAAGGGAATCAGTTGAAATCTCAGATTCTTCGAGTTGTTTTATCAATTTGCTGATCACCTGAGATACCAAATTCCTTTAAAAGAATTCTCGGGAAATTGAAATTTCGTATTTACTGCGCCAGAATAAGAAACATTGAATGGATTGATGGATTTGTTTTCTCTGTAGTTTTTAACGTCCCCAGGTCCCCAGTACTCGTGCAAATCTTAAAAGTTTTCCAAGAAACAAATTTACTGCAGCGTCTCTTTCAAAATCTGTTTATTTACCCAAGTCTGGCTTTGGAAACGATTTTGTTAAATCGCGATAAGCTTGAAATCCAAACGCGATCGCCAAAACGATGATAAAGCCAACGAAGTTCTGAAGTGCGTTCATGTTTGGAAGCAGCTGATAAGAATAATTGAAGATAAGTTTCCACCTGTGAAGCCAAAGGATAAATCTGAAAATGTTCAGGTTCAAAACTGAACTGCTTGTAATTTTCGTTTTTTCGTTGATTATTTTTGTTTGCGAACTTTGATTTCATAAATGTGCTAGTGTTGTGCAAATATTTTCGAGCTAAGCAACATCAAGTTGTGTGCATAATTTCAAAGCTTTGAAACTGATAAAGATGCTATATGTATATTATGTTGATATTATGTAAGATCTTCGTTCATTTTCTAGTTTAATGAATAAATAGTCGTCTTACTTCACAAAATTCCTGAACACTGACACTCTACCGGCAAAAACACAGCGCAAACTGAGTTATACTTCAATATGTGTACATCAATATGTGTCAGACTAATGCTTCTACTTATACATTTACACAACAAGATAACATTTTATGATTTCATTTCGTAGTTAGACAACACAGCATTAAGATTTCACGAACATCTTTTTTATGGATGGCCTGGATTCCAAATGTATTGAACATTTAATTGCAGAAATCCATCCTTCGTTGGCAATTAAAACCCGCTAAAAGTTCAGATTGCTTTTACTGCCTGAAAACTGGAATTTGTTTTTTTACGGCTTCAACGTGACTTCAAAGCGGGCGCAATTTTTTGCCATAAATAGAAGCTGTCGTCTTCAATAAGTTTATTTTGTATTTGAACGAGTAAATTTTCAATTTCAACAAGTTCAAGTTCGTTGTCATATTTGTCAATGATTTCAAATTTCACAGAAATTGATTCCAATTGCGTTGCTTCTTCTTCAGTTCCGTGAACTTTCCGATAATGATCCGTGTGTAAATATTGTCAAAGTTTGTTGACTCTTTCTCAGCCGAGATTGAAGCAAGTTTTCTAATTTTCACAGCAGTTTTTATTAGATTTTCTTCTACTTAATTCAGCTTAAACGGCACGTCGTGCCGCAGACTCTTAACAGTGATTATTAAACCAAGACCCTGATAACCAGCAAAACATACTCTAGCGCAGTCTTGTTGGCTGATTGAAATTTCCCAGTAATAAATTACGTGATTGTTTTAGAAATGTGCAGATTTGTATTATGAAGAAGCTGAAATGGATTTTCGTGTTTGTTCTGAGAGTTGAAGCTACTTCATCCATAATACTAGCCATTCCTGCATGTTCAGGTAGTCAGAAAGATTTATCGGGCTTCGTTACACGTTGAACTGGATCAACTTTGTTTGAACAGTCATTTAACACTGTGCAAGCGCGTGACAAGTTCTGAAAAGTGTTGGTCAAACTTTCATCACATGTTTTTTAGATATTGTATAACTTTAATTAAAAATATCACATAACTGATCAAAAATCACTACAAAGTCACAGGTGGCAGTCCCCGCATCTTCAGTAATCCACTGACCAGCTTTCCGCCCTCGTAATTCTCCTCAAAACCTGTCAAACTTTTGCAGCGCTCAAACCATTGCTTTAAATTAGAATATTCATCCAGCCTGATGCCGGCACTCTAAAATTAAATTAAAAAGTAATTTTATCGCTCCCTTAAAGAAAAAGTTATTAAAATGTTCCAGGACAGCTTACAAGTATGACAATGATGTTCGATAATATTGAAAAGTCTGCAATAGTCGTATGTTCACCCGCAAACCAGTCGCTTCCTGCAAGGAACGAATTTAAAGTCGACAGGACATTTTTCATATTTTCCTTCTTTTCAGTCGGAATTTCTGCATTGCTTGATGTTACCATTGGATGCTGGAAAGCACAAATTAAAAATTTATAAAATATGACAGGAAAATTCCCATGAACCCTTGTCAAAACAATAGAAAAACCATTCGCAAGCTCTGTGGTTTGAATATTAAGCATCATACAATACATTTCTAGCCTTTTTCAAGGTTTATGCATGATGGTTACAAGCTTTGGACATTTGACATCACAATTCGAATGAAAAAGATAAAAATTTCGTATACCAAAATCTCAATGTGGCTCTGGAAAACAACTGTAGCGTCATAATACAATCTCTGATCAATTATTGCACGCCTCAGGGGATCTTTGGGATACAGATCGCTTCCAGGATTTCTCGAGTTGACCAAATACGCAGAAATGGCACGTGATTCAGTCAGCACAAAGCCGTCTTCTTCGACTAGAACTGGAACTTGCTTCAACGGACTCAACTTCATGAATTCTTCGGTCTTGTTGTCGCCCTTCAAGAAATCGATGTGCTTCAACTCGACTTCGAGGTTCAGGTTTCTGATTGTCATCAACACGGTTCGAGCCGGTGGTGAAAAATGTGCAAAGTATAACTGCATTGTGGTGCTTTTGACTGAAAAAACTGAGAACGACTGAACACATCAGATTTTTGTCGCACAACTTTGCTGTTTTTATCACAAAAGATAAAACTTTTCAGAAATCGATAGCAATTTCATTATTTTTTCTATTTCAAGCAAGAAGAAAACATGCTGGTTGGGTATCACATTGAGTGTAATCCGTTAACCACCACCGTTCAAACCTCAACCTTTGTTAACAAATTTTGAAAAGGAAGCCGTGAAAAGGGTCGACACTTAACCATGGCCGCCTCAAAGTCAAGGTTTCAAGCGTTCATTAAATTGACACTCGAGATGATACTTAAAAGGGACGACAAGGTTTAAAAAAGAAAAGTTGGATTAATGTTAATTTTTTTGAAAAAG
>JPYR01000298.1:78093-88980 GCA_000775305.1 Belgica antarctica
TCAGTTTTGATAACATCGGATCTATTTGCAACGTTTGAAGTCTATTTTTGGTGACAAAATGTCATAGAAAAACCACCACTTGCGGCGTAATCAACCATCAGCAGCTAAATCAGAAACTTTCTTTTGATAAATTACGAAGTTGCTAAATGTTTTGCTTCATGTCAGACGATATCGCATCGAAGAACACAAAAAAGCCTTCAGGGAAATCTCGTGACGTCAATCGTCACGATTTATTATTTTTTTCTTACATTTTTATGTGTTTTGATGGGTTTTTCTTCATTTCAAGGGCAACGGCAAGCCGAGAAACCGTCTCAAGTGCAAGAGAACGAAAAAATGTTGAATCAATCTTATCACGTAAACATAAAAAAGCATGAAACATGTAAAATGTGTTCTCATTTCAGAAACTTTTCCTGAAAAGCTTCATAGAGTTACTTGAACTGGATTTAATTGCAGCACAAGAAGCACGAGAGTCCATCTAGCTAAACGTTATCCAAGTCTCTTGTGCTCTCGTTTTACTGTTGGAATTTACCGTCCCATCTTTCTCTGCCTTCAGGTCATTTGCACAAATAATCGCTCATATTGGGGGCTTTACACGGAAATTTATAGCTTAAGTAGAAATTGTTGTAGGATATGATTATGAACATGTACCGCGCATTCACTTAAGAGATGCTGAGTTGTAATGTTAGGTCGATGAGTTCCTGGAGTCATGGAAGTGGGAACAAACCTAACCTTGGAATATGGGCGAGTTTAAGGTAGGAAGCTTGTTTCTCAAGTTTTTGAGGTTAGTTTGTCTATGTCGTGCACAGTTTCAGGTAAAAAGTATCTATTTTTCGAAGTTTGTGGCTTTATTTTGAGGTTATGTAAAATGTTTTTGAAGGTTTACATTAAACTGAAACCTAACCGAGGTTCATACTTGACAACCTTCAAAATATTCCTAAAACTCTCCCCGCAATAAAGCGGATAACTAACCTAACAATTTATGATTCATAGCCTAGCCTGATCAGGCATAATGACTTCGAACCAGTCTTCAGCTCGCTCCAGCCTAATTAATCTCAATTAGAATTGCTTACACTATTTGCGATGCCTTTGCCTTCTCATTAACCCAAAAAGAAAGCCGGGAAAAATAAACAAAATAGGAGAGAAACAAATAGAAGAATGGGGAAGACGTAGAGGCAAAGTTGAAGCGAAAGAGCAATTTCATTAAATTAAAACGAGAATCATGATCACAATTAAAAAAGTTTCCGCAATTGTTTGCATTTTTATCGTGCTGTTCGTTTCACCTCTCGTCCGTTCGCTTAGAATCAGACTCCACGAAACTGATTATGGGAAAATTAATTAACAGAAAATTTCTGAATTGATCACACGAATTGTCACACTTTTGCCTTTTGTGAACACAACTCATCGATTAGCCGAAGTTTATCTGACAATCTTCCCTTTATTCGCCAGTCTGATTAATCACGTAGCAGTGCAAGACTTTCTGCCAGCCAGCAGTTTTCGGCACGTGATTAGGTCTTCGTTATTTTTCTTTCTCGTGAACTTGAGTTCTCACGCTTTAATTTATAATCCACTGCTTCGTATGAACCTGCGGTCCGACGATTTATGGACTCGAATGTCTAAGTCTAAGGCAAACGATCAACCAAGTGCGCTCTCGTAAGTTCAACGTTGAATGTCAACAAAGCGAACCTCTAAACGAGTGTGCCATTTAGTTCACTTGGTCTATGATTTATCTACGGTTTGCAAGGAATTCATGCTAATGGGCGTGCATTTATGCTTTATATGAAGACCGAATAATCTTTTTGTAGTCATTTTTCTCCAGTTTAGCTTGAAAGCTATAAATTAAGCACTTGGTGGGGGCACTCGGCGAGAATTTCTACGCAATTTATATTTCAAAGTCAATCGATCATACGCTTTTATTAGGGCGAGTTTGTGTGTAGTGTCACAAGCTAGGGTTGATGAACTTAAGCTTTTGTCACGGAAACAGCATTGAAACGAAGAAAACTTCGAATTTTGCTTGGAAAACGAGGTTTCACAACTTCAAAAATGAAAACACTTCATTCATAACTTCAAAACGACAATCATTGACATAATTTACGATCGCCCTATTGCTAGAAGGTGATAAAAGTACCATAACGTGCAATTCTCGATTTCAAGAAGTTGCGCAACAACTTTACAACATTTTCTGTCATATTTCAAAGCGTTATCATGAATTGGCCGACAGACTTCATAATGCGATTGAACATGTGTCCCGACACTATTTTTTTAAGGAATGTTTGCTGTCTCTCTGATTTACACCTTTTTGTGTGAATGCGAAGTGCAGGAGGGGAAAATATTGAAAATAAATTCCACACTCGTAACAATAATATGAAAAATCAAAATCGATGTGGATTCCGCAGCGAGGCCTTTGCCTTTGTAGACTAAACACAAATGACCCAAACAATGCAATAATGGGCAATGATATTGCGCACCATGAGACGAGCGGAGTGTTCCGTTCTGTTTCTGCTTTTTCGAGGATTCAACGATTGTGATATGTGCTTGGGGGCCTATTACCGCTCGCTATTATTCTCTCCCCTTTCCCTCCCTTTCGCCCCAAAACGGAGAAAAATACACTTTTGACTGCAATTGCAGAACACAGAAGAATTTCATGTGAAAAAAATGCGATCATTTATATATGATTGCGATAAATATTGTTAAATAAAGAGAATAATACGTTGCCGTGTACTTTGTGCAAGCCAATGATTCTCATGGTGAGAAAACATGGACATATGGAGCTGTTATTAAAGAAAGCGGTTGCCAATAGTTATTGCCTAGTAATCAGTTATCATGGTTTGATTGGAAATTATTCGTTGGCGGTGTGAGGCGATAGGGATTGGATTTGAAAGCTTTGACACCAGGTGGCGCTTTAAAGTCATTGAAATGTTTGTAACTTTCAGGTTAATGTTTTTTCATCAGGTGACGGTAGAGGAATGTATAAACAGATGATTAAATTTTATACGTAAGGAGGTGCTTGCTACGATAGTTCTTGGACTAGAAGCCAAACAAGAATATTCCAAGTTTGCAAGCTTATTTTCTTCTAAACAATAAATAAGTCATTCAAAATTGAAAAACTGTTAAACATTGATCGCTTAAATTGACATCTGCCCGTAAATTCTTCAACTTAAAACCTTGTCATTACCCATCCACCGCACATTCCTCGATAATCGTCTCATTTGAGAGCAATTTAAAAATTTTCCCTGATTATTCCCAAAGCCTATTTGCTGCCGTTCGATCTAGAAAGATTGCGGAATAAAGTAAAATGGCCATTAAGTCACTAATTGCCGTAAAGAAATGGAACTTCATGTGACTCGGTTGGGATTAGCTTGATGTGCAAAACGGGGCAAAATTAGCGGAAAGAAATGAGCTGCGAATAGAATTCTGCATGCAAATCTTCGAAGTTCGCTTTACTGTCGTCTTCATCAGGAACGGTCGGAGTTGGAGAAATGACTTTTCGATGGCACATAACATAAGAAAAAAAATGTGTGTGCATAGCATAAAATGACATTGAATGCAGCAGGCGAGAAGGAGAGAAGAAAGAGACGCAAGTCCATAAATCTTGGAAATGGACATTTATTTTCTCCTAGACTCTCCAGTCGTCTTTAAAGTTTTTTCTCAAAGGTATGATCTGCTTTTCTGCTGGCTTATTTCCCGCGTGTCTCCCTGCATTGCTTAGGTGCACAAGTTTTGTCGGAAAATTCCTGGATTTATATTCAAATTATGAAAAACTGTTGAAAATATTTAAAATCAAGATTTCACAACAGTTAAATTCAAATTGTCCTTAGCTGTACCTGCAACTCGAATGGTCACCTCAAACATCTCTTCTTTTTCCATGTAAAGATTTCATGTTTATGAATTTGTAATTCCGATGCTGCAACACACATAATTTAAGCGTAAAAGGAATTTATGGATATCGAATCGCTTCTCGGCTCGTCTAATGTTGACGATGAGTTTTTGAGGCTAAGCGCAAATATGTTGACAGCGACTGTGCAACTTTGTAGATGCTCTCACGAATGCATGTTGAGGTAATCAGGCGACTTTGCCGATTCGCCATGCGATATTCCCTTTTAATGAAGTCGAAAATTAATAACTTTTGAAGCAATCCAAGTTTTATTATCACGGTCTTAGCATCGCTGATTTATCACGTTGCATCATCTCTTCAGCCAGCCAGCCGGGAAGTGTGCATTATTAAATGTTCGCAAACAGAACCAGGAGAAACGTCGGAGACCACGGGTAACATTATTGATCGAACGATGCAGCAGAAGAAGAAATGATGTCATGTCTCCAACTCCGTTTTTTATCGTCCGATGCTGCCGTTTAATATTCGTTGATATGTTTTTCGTTTATTACAAATGTTCTACACGTAAAGATTTAATAATTACACATGATTTGGTATGGTGCAGTGTGCAAGATACACAGCCTTTGCCAGTCTGCTTCATGTTTGTTCTAACCACGAATCCGCGGTCTGCCGATCTAGCATGATTAGAATCATGTATTTTTTTACAAATCAGATTGACAATTTGCTGTCTCGTTGAAGATTTAATTTTTGTGTCTGGTATCGGATGTTCGACTGCCTTCCGAACGTGTCTCTTACCTGGCATCATGAGTGTCACATCTTGCAGTGCGTTTACAGCGCCGTGGGGACAAAAAGTAAAAAAGAACTGCGACAGACGTTGAAGGAGAGAAATATCGCCAAACAGTCGCATTACATAACTCCCATAATTCATATTGTCATCAGAAATTCAACGTTTTTCCTTCGTCGTCGATAAAAAAGAACGATTTTTCGGATTGCACGTCCATTCAATTAAATCTCAACAATGAAAGGAACGGCAAAAACAAGTAAGGCGAATCGTAAAAAGAGCGAGACAAATCCCAAACGAAACCGAAAATGATAAAAGGCCAAAGCCATGAGCCCCATTTAACGAATAAAACACACAGCTAAGGCCCCAAGACGATTGAGTAAGGTAATGACATCGCAGAAGGGGAGCGAGAGGGAAAGACGAGACAATAAAATTGCAATAAAGATCATGATTCTGTGTTGCATATTGGATCTTTTGTCTTTTTCCCCGAGTGAAACTATAAAAATTGATTTTTGGAGACACAGAAAAGTTTGCATGTGAACCGTTGTAAAATTGACTGCTGGGCATGGATTTTGCTGCTTTCAGTTCTAAATTAACTTGTTGAAAATGAAGCTGATAGATTGAAGCCATTTCAAAGCTAGAGTGAACAGAAACATGGTTTTGATTGTAAAACTTAAAATTTTCCGATTAAAATAACCGATTGGAAACGGTTCAAATTCAAACAATTCACGTTTCTTTAAGTTTTGAGGTTGAAATTTCAATTCAGAAATCAACAGATTCAAATTGAATGGTTTTAGCGAAGTTTTGAGGTTACAAATGATCAAAGAAAGAAGTTTTAAGAAAAAAACAACTAGTTCAGTACTTTTTAAGGTTAGAGTTTCTTTTGAATAACAAAACATCCTGAACCGGTTCAAAATCCATCAGTTCCCACCCATAATCGTCCGCACTTGCCTGTATGCGCAGTAAATTGAATATTGATACGGAACACATGTGAATTGCGAGCATTTAACGATAAAGCGTAAATCCCAAGACAGGAACGTCGAGATTGACCAGGCCACAGTCTTTGGCTTTCTTTAAACGATCGCAACGGGGTCAATTTACATTTTTGGTGAATTTTCATTCAGTAAAAGGCCCGAGAAAATGCCAAGACAGACGGTAAAGTGAAATAAAAAACAGATTTATGCTTTTTTGTGGTCCGCGAGTGAGCGCACTAAGGAAAGGCTTCGAGAATGTTGTTCGATCAACAATTGCCGCTTGGGCTGGAATGGAATGCCAGGAATGTGTGAGACATTTTCGGTTGGTGGGGAGCTGCGAATCACGAGATAAACGCTGACAATAACCATCGCCGGCCATTTTGCTGCTTTTCGCATGTAACGATGAAGCCAAACATGATAAGAATGCGGTTCTTGAGTCTTCGTACACAACCGCGTTACAGTAATTGCCATCCATCATATTTAATTTTAATTATATTTATGCAGCGCCAATTTTGCTTCGTGGCTTTTTCTTTTGTTTTCCTTTATTTTTTCCCCATTCGCTTGAGGGGACGACTCTGCACTGCAGCAGAAGGAAATTTCTGATTGGTCGCCAAGAGAAAGAACGACGCACTTGATGAGATTCTCTCATGATGTGTTGTGCGCAGCGATTGAAGGGGAATTAAAATACATGGAAATTGCAGTACACATCGACAGATTCGCGCCACGATATTGATCGAGTCAACGCATAAATCAGGATAAGGGGGCAGCGTCTTTCCTTTAATCACGTGAACATGTCTTGATCATTTACTCATTACCTTAAGCTAAACTCCCAAATGGCTTATGATTGCAGGGGGGATCGTCGTCGTTCGCTTTTATTTATGAAAAAAACCCGAGAGAAAAGAAGAGAAAAGTGATCAGCCCCAACATGCACTCGCATCTGATTGAAAGAACATTAATGGCTGACTGCGAATCGCTTCACATCATATGAATGTAAAAACAAGCCTAGAAGCTAGACATTCAGAGATGCGTATCGGGTGGCAGTGGCTGTGGAAGTGCCACACGGTTTACCGCTTCAAATTGGCCAGAACAATCCGCCTCGAAACATCATAAAAAGGCTGAACAAATTGCACGAGAGAATTTGATCTATTAATGAAGCTCGTTCATCACAGTCGATAGAACATTGATCATTAAAACTGAGAGAAATGCAGGGCATCAATTTTATGCCGTCAGAATCTCTGCTATAAACAGCAAGTGAATTTCCAGTCTTTAATTTCAAGTGTGCATACGAAGCACGTTTCGCAGCAGAGAAAAAGCGTCGACGATCAGATGGGAAACACAATGGAAATGCCCTGGAACGATTCAGGCCGGATTCTTGCTTCTTCTTGGTCGCTGGCTGGTTCTGTATGCGTTTCTTGCATGTAAAGTGCATAATTTCCTTTCGCGCAACAATGAGAAAATTCATCAGAAAATTAAAGGTAACCGGGCGGGGCGATGTGAAGCAGCTTTAATAGTCGGGTTGGCGGATGCCCTGGACTCACAATTCAGCGGAATGGAAAAAAGCGAACAGTTTATCGATTGATGACTGCTTACGGAAGGTAATCAAAGCGTTTAAGATGATGTCGCGACAAGCGAACTGTTTGCGGACTAATCAAAATCTTTTTCGCCATTTTCTTAATGATCAAAAATTGCTGCCAAAATTTCTTCCTTTACCTGCATTGTGCAGCGCAAAAACTTATCGCCCCAGTTCGATCTTGCAATTTTTTCGTTTTTTTGTGCTGCATCACCTCAAGGGCTACCGAGACGAACACAAGCAGCGGACACAGCAGAAATTCATCGCGGATCTAAGGAAGGCCAGCGCAATAATGAAATCCTTTTATTTCTATCCGATACCCGCCGCGCTGATTGCACAACCGAATCAAAGGGGTTGAAAGTTGGAATGTTCAGGCCATCACCTGGGTTGATCTTTCCAATCGCATTAAATTGGACTCCTAAGCCAAAGAAGTATTCAATGCAATTGGAATCGATGGGAGATAAAATGTTTGAAAATACGTTCAGCCGAACGCAAAGTCCTTGAGTGAGAATTAACTTCTTGTTCCTACTTGCGCCTTTTCCGCGTATGCACCCGCAAGACTGAAGCGTCTTTCAATTAACAATTCAAACTACACAGGCTGCTTCACGCATGGTAAGGTATCGGGAATCCTTCCTGAAGTTTCGCCAGATAGCGGTGCTATCAATTCAATTATCGATATATATTGATGGGTGGCGTAATAACTGCACAGAACACAAACACAGACAAACATCTTGACATATTTTGATAAATTTCAATCAGCTTTCATGCTTTATTCCCAGGTGGGACTGTTTTCTCAAACAAAAAGCCACCCAACAGATAAACGAACCTATAAACTTATTGAGTTCAAGTCATTACACAGTAGATTGATGGAACGGCCAGAAAACTTCAGATTCCCACCCATGCCGTAAACTATTTACTCGTTACGAGACTCATCATAGTTACACGACGACTTTTACGATATTGTACAGTCACGCGGTTTTAATGACTGCTTTGGGTCACAAGCGGTTTTTCTTAATTTTTATGCTTCCTTTAAAGAGCGTCGTTGTTCGAATGCTAATTAATTTGCAGGTGATAAGTCAGTTGAATGAATGTGGAAATCTCCTTTGAGTCAAATGATGCAACGATGGAAAGCTGCGCAGCCCAACGCCCAGCAATGTGAGAAGTTTGACAACCGTTCGTTTGAATTCATGCTTATTGTGAATTTTTTCGCGATTTCGAACGTCTTAAGCATGTAATCAACGTCATGCTTGACCATGCCCTCGAGCCATAATTAAAGAAAAATTCTTTTGGCTTTCTAGCAAAACATTTTCGCTTTGTTTTCAGCTAAGCTTGTGATTTATTTTATTTAGCCACACGCAAAAAGCCAGCTCAGAGTCCATGAAGTCACAGACCATACACAGCTGAGTTAGATTGATCGACGCAATTGAAATAAATTCATTTCAGTTGGTGCACTGAATTGACGATAATGTCCTGCAGCTAAACACACAAAAAGCATCAGCACCTTAATCGCACTCTACTTAAAAGTCCATATAAATTAATAATAGCAGAAGGCAACGGTGATAAAACGGAGCAATCAAAGCAATGATAGATATCATCACAGCAAATGCATTGCACACACAACAACAAATTACTTCTAATTTGTGGCGGGTCATTTAATAAATCTTTTTCTCACTGCTTGTTCAAGCTCTGTTCCGCAGAACGAGAAATCCATCCGAATGATAGTTACACAAACAGACCACAAAAAAGCACTCGGCTTAAAAATCTGCGAAACATAAATTTATACGATCAGCAATTATGCCAACTGCCATTACAAGAAATCGGCTTTGATTGCTGTTTAATTTTCACTTGAACCTCGGAAAAATTACGCTCGTATTTATCATCTTGTATGGAGATAGCGACGCTGTATCCAAGTTCTATCCCCAAAGGGGTTGTCTATGACTCCTTTCGCAAGCCAACACTGCCGACCGGCTTACAGCGCATCAAATAGGGTAATTCTCATTCATAAGCCGTGTAATTAGCTGCACCAGTGAGAAAAACGACGAGAATATTCACTTAGAACTTCTCTTCTTGTTGGAGAGCGACAAAAGTCGTTTGCGGTAGGTTCACCATAAACCGCATCGCATTTAACAAAAAGTTGATTAATTACCCGATGTTTTAGTTGGCCATTAATTAAAAACTATTAAAACAGCGAAGAATTTGCTTTTTGAGTGCAGAATCCAATTGCAAAGGCAGTGGAAATGGAGAAAACTGTAATCGATGAGTCGAATCAGTTTTCAAGAGGTCGAGAATGGGAAGACATCAATGAAATTGGACGAGTAGTGGGTGTGCGTGAGTCACGTTGAATACTATTTTTGAGGTTATGAACTTTGATATTTACACTTTCATTTAAACGTTGAGGTTATGTGGAAAGTTTTGGTCAATTTTAAACATTTAGATGCAAGTTTGAGGTTAGAATTGGAATTTGGATGCATTCATATTAGATTTCAATGATTTTAAGGTCATAATCTTAACTGAACAATCATAAACCCTTGTCACCGTGATCTGGCGCACCGTCTAATCGTTCCCAAATAAGAATTCTCGCTTCAATATCCCGCCTTTCCATTACAGGGTAAGAAAACTATCGATAACAATCGCGCCGATTGCAACGCGAGATTAAGATTGGCGGAATCTAGAAACTTATCAAGCATAGTCTGGAGTGGCGTGGGCGAAAGCTGCTCAAACAAAAGCAACTCATTGCCACGCTAGACAAGTGTCGTTTCACGCATTTTTCACATTTCAGCACATTTATCAAGTTTTTTATCCAGCAAAAGTGTTAAAATGGAATAAATTAGTTCCAAGAGTGAAATATGATTCTTTGACTGATTATAGGCGTTGGAATGGAAAAAATGGGACTGGTGTGAAAATTTTAATTGTTTATTTTTATGAAGAAACTCGCTCCAACCCGCTCACATTAAAGCCTGCTCGACGCATTTCACATTCAAAGCGTCGGACAACAATGTTCGCTTCTTCTTACTCGGCCACTTTTTTATACTTTAAATTAATTATGGATGGAAAAACTATCTTGATGTCGGCAGCAGCGACGACTGGCAGATAAAGAAAATAATAATGAAATAATAAAAAATAATTCTTAGTCTCGATCGTTATCGGCCGAGAAAAAAAAGTGTACAAAACAAGACAAGTGCATTTGCCATTTTATTGAGCCAGACGAAAAATTAATTAACCATGCACTTCCCTTTCAATCACTGTTCATTTGCGCAAAATCCCTGCAGTGAAGCAAATATAGTTGTCTCGGTCCGACGAACCTTATCTTGCGCGGAAACGTGTGACTTTTATTAATTGACTTGAATTCAAGCAGATTTGAAGCATAGTGAAGACGAACGAAGCAGTTCCCGGGTTGCAAGGGGCAAGTGAAAGTTGAGTGGTCGCTATTTGCAGTAAAAATTGATGTAAAACACGAAAACTTGACCACAATATACTTGTTGAAGGTTCTTTAGCCATCACCAATGTCACTAAAGTCATTTGAAACATTTTTAAGACTGTGAACGACGCTACTAGCAAGATTATAGCCTTGAAAATTCAAATAGTTCACAGATCGCGCTGATCATCACCGATTCCACCCATCACATCACTCCCACTAATCTCCAATCAAGTAAATATTCTTATCTTCGGATTTTACGGTTATAGGGTTCCGAAGCCTTATATATTTTTTTAAGCAATTTTATGACAACGTTTG
>JPYR01000299.1:0-37391 GCA_000775305.1 Belgica antarctica
CGAACTCCCTACGTGTCTTGTGCTAACAAATTCCGCGTCGTCCAAAGGCGAAAGCAAGGACGACCCGGCAGTGCTGGCGCATCTCAAGCTCACCCCCATCCCGTCACGTCCATCAGCATGCTTCATTGAGTCCGTGGTTGTGTTGAAGTCGCTTCGAGGTCAAGGCGTCGGCAGTCACCTGATGAGTGAGGCCGAAAAGTACTGCAAGATCGTGTTGAAGCTCGAGGAAATTTATTTGTCGACTTTCGACAGGGAAGACTTCTACAAAAAGCTCGGCTATGAGTCATGCAAACCAGTGTCGATCTTCGGCGGACTTTGCAACGGATCCGCCCAGTTCAACCCAGTTACCAAGAAGAAATACATGTGGAAATGCCTGGCTAAAATTTGTGTTTGATGTCGTCAATAACTGAACAAAGTGTAGACACCTGCGACTGTTATGCACCTGCGTTACGCAATGTGCTTCACCGCTTTTTGGACAGGCTGTTCAACGAAAGATGTAAGACGAATTCTCTTAGCATTAACTATTTAATAACGAAAGTCTTCTAGGGATTCCCATCTCAATCGATCAAAAAGAAAAAAGTTGAAAGGAAAGATTTGATCGAAAAGTATTGCAAAGTCGTCGCCATTCATAAACGACAGGATCTACTTGACGAGACGATTAAATTAATCAACAGTCATTGGCCGACGTCTAGGTCGGAGCGGCTGTCGATTCTGGGCTCCAGCAACGACGACCTGCCGATGAGTCCGATCAAGACAAAGAACGCGACTTTTCCAAGGAGACTCGCTTGATCAACAATCTGGTTCACAGACTGGAAAATCTATCAACATTCTAGGCCATCTGCGACTTGTTCCTGTGACATCTGACGACAAAGCTTGCTTCATCGAGTCGATGGTTATTCACCATGACTTTAGAGGCAAAGGAATCGGTTCGATCTTCTTACGCGAAGCTGAAAAATTCTGTGAACAAGCCATGCTTCCCAAAAGCATCTATCTTTCGACCTACGACTCTGGAGAGTTCTACATGAAAATTAGCTTCCATTTGACATCAGCCATTTGCGTTCACGGCCACGGCGAAGTAAACACAGTCAAGATCTGAACTACCGAAAACGCCTGAAGAAGTGCCAGAAGTTTACGACCCAAACAAGGACTACAACTAGAAGCAGCAGCAGCTAATTGAGTCCGACGCGATTCTCTCAGGATTTCCTTTCAAAATGGAAAAAGCAAAAGGAATTGTTGCGAAACTCTGCCAGCTGATCGACTTGACCCAGCCGTCATCCGTTACTTCTACTCTTTTGAGTTCTTAAACAGGAAAACCGGTAGAAGAAGCTTCCACATGATCATCAGCACGTCTTCTTCCGTCGAAGCCGAACGCGAGTTGATGGAGAAACTCGAAGCGTTCGTTCTTCTTTGTTTCAGTATTTCTTCGAGAAGCCGGTCAACGATAACGACAACATGATAATCACTCACGAAGCCTGTTACACAAACCTCAACTTCATTATCAGGAAAGAACTTCACCAGTTGATGGAAGAAAAGTGGATCGCAGACTTCAATTACGAGAACTTCCAGTTCCATGCCAAGCAGAACGAAGAGTGGATCGTCGTTAAGAATCTAGAAGTCGTCGACTTCCTGAAGACTCCTGAAATTCAGAACGTGTTTGAAGATGAACTCGCTGTCTGGGACGATGCTGAAGAAGAAAACGGCGTCAATGACAATCTCGAGAAGCTGCGATAACATTTCAAGGCGAAGTCGAGTGAAGACTGGTGGCCGAGTGTGCGAAAACCGTCCGAGATTGTCCTGGAGCCACTGAAACAGGATGAAACCGAAGTTCCAGACATAATTGACCCGATGCTAGGAACAAGCCAGCCAGAATTACCACAGAACACTTGGGTCACTAAGTTGCAGTCCTGTCACGACGCTTTCACGATGGGACTAAGCTTGGAAGAGTTCTGACCAACATTTCTTTATTGAAGTATTTAAATTTCTCTATTTATTCGCTGTTTTTTGGAAAACTTTTGAATAAATTTTTTTAAGTTTATTTGATTGTGGCGATACCGATGACCTTGCGAGCGTGTTCTTCCATTTCCAGACAGTCAATGAAGAACTTTCCGAGATCATACTTGGAGATGGTTCTGCCTGGTGACTTGTCGTGAAGAGTTTGAAATGGCGCCGACGGTTCATTGGCGATGTGTGGTGGAAGTACTGCACGATAATCCAAGTCCGACTCTTTAATGACTTCCAGCATGCGTCTGTGGTCAGCGTTCAAGTCGATGAAGACTTTCGGGACCATTTCAGGCTGCATGAACAAAAACGAAGACATGCAGGCCGAGAACTTGCGCAAACCGTTCTTTTTCATGGATTCGATGATGTTCTTGGTGCCCTCGGACATCATTGTGGTCGGCTGAGTGCTGTTGCGCGTTCCCAGAACAATTATAACGGCGTCGGTGCCCTGCACTGTCTTTTCGACATCCGCTTTGTTCAACACATCACCAGTGACCACTTCCACTTTATCTTTGAACTCTGCTGGGATGGTGGACTCATCGCGAACCAAGAGTTTTACTTGTTTACCTGGTTAAAGTACATGTTAGTTCGATATCAAGATGAACGAGAGCAACTCCTACCTTGTTCCAATGCCGAGTTGACTACGCAGGTTCCAGTCATCCCAGTTCCCCCGAAAATCGCCAGTTTCTTCAAAGTCATCTCGATTTATCACGTAACTCACAAGTCTGAAATGCTGAATCACCGTCGAACGATTGCAATTCACGCTCGTGATGAACTTTAGAGTGATAAAAGGTCACCAACACAGAGGAAAACTATTTTATCAGAAAATATTCAATTTAGCTGCCGGTAAACAACGACTGAGAAAAATTCCGCGAGATGGAACGCTCAAGTTTGAGTAAAAACCGTTGCAAAACTTTATTTCTTGAGCCAAATGTAACAGCTGATCGAGCCTTTGCGTGCTTCTCGAATGATCTGGAGATGTCTCAGCATCTGCAGCTGTCGGTCGTGTTTTTTGTCGACGTTCTTCTCCAGAATTCGTGCCAAGTCCCCAACGGTGACGAACTTTTGCCCTTCGAAGTAGTTCTCCTGGCTCTTGAACATCAACTGCAGGTTCCATTCCGAAGGCTTCAGCGATGATCTGTGGAGGTGCATAACGCGGTACTTGTGGTTGAACGTTTTGATGACAACGTTGTCTAGGAAGTCTTGTAGCTCGGATATCGAAACTCGCCCTTTCATGTAACCCGGCACAGTCTTGAAATCATTCACCGTGATAATCGCTTCGAAATCAGTGAATTGTAATTGGACCTTGGTGCGCTTCTTGGCGAACGGTGATTTGGCGTAATCATCGACCATCATTCTTGGAGTGTTGAATTCAGAAAAGGCCTGAGCAGCGCCTTCTCGTTCGAGCAGTTTTGGAGTTCCTGTAATGTTGATCGGCTGCAGAGCTCGCTTCTCGGTCTGCTTGTGCTTGTCTTGATCGTCGAGATGCTGAAGCAATCTCAGCATCTTCATATGTACTCGGTTAATGTCCGTCTTGACTGCTTTGTACTCGCTTACGAGGGAAACATTGTGGTTCTTCAGCGATACTTTGACTTCAGCCTCGAGATTTTGCACTTCTCGGTTCTCCTTGTTCAGTTCATTGAAGTTGCTCATCACGTCGAGCTTGTGCGGGATTACTTGCATCGACTCGTCGAGAATCTGCGCCTTTAGCTTCAAATTTTCAAAAGTTTGAATTACTTTATCCATCGTTTGAAATTTTGTTTACACTTTGAGTGTGCGTTCAAAGTTTGAGCTGTTTGAACTCGACGGCGTCGAAGGTCGAAACTACGAGCTTCAGTGGTGTGCAACACTGCAGTCGATATTATACAAAAAAGTGAAGTTCGACAAATGTTCTTGCAAAACTGATAGCTAAAGTTAGTTTTTAACCGCCATGACCTGGGCGTACATGATCTAGGATATCGAATTGTCGTGAAATAAGTTGCGGGGAGCGAGTGCAGACGTGAAAATGAGTGTGAAAGTTTTCGTAATATAAAATCAGGCAAACTTAAACAAGAAAAATTTCGTGAAAATCTCTTTTCTTCGAGCCCAAGTGCGCTCTTCGAGTGAATCGCGTGTGATTACCCGTTGTACAATGCCCAGTGCATCGTTCTCCTCGTCTCGGACCTTCAGACGATCAAAGCGAAAAGGATCGAATCGAAATAATTCAGGTAGGAAAAGTCGTTCATCGACGAATGGACGGAGCAGGATTGAGAAACGAACAAAGATGGAATGGGTTCGCAACTGGATACCGATATGAGGGAGAGAAAACCGTTTACCTGCGAAAAGCAAAGAGAAATGTGATGCAATTTGGTGCTATTCAAATTATTAATTTTGAATCCACTACCTGATTGCGATTTCGGGGCCAATTTGTCCCTGTTTTGAAGAAGTTTGAGTGAGAAAGCGATGGCGAAGAGAAGTGCACATAAAGTTGTACATTCATGTCGCTATATGCTGAGATATTTCGGGGAAAATTATTATTGACTCATTTATCCTTTGGAGCATGCAGTCATTCATTCCGGGCTTCCCGTTCTCTCAGTGCCGCCGCCCTCTCCGAGTTATAATCATTCAACATGAATTTTAAATGATTCCGTTTCCATAAAAATCATTTATCTCGGTCGCAACTTTTCATTATTAATTCGGGAGTTGAGTTGGGCAATGGCAAACAATGTCCACGGACCGGGGCGGACTATAACGTGCGTAAAGGGAGGTTACAGAATAAATTTTTAATTGGAGAGCAACCAAAAGCGACTCTGATTTCAATTAATGACCTATATTAAGCATTCCATTTTTATATTCCTCTATTTCTTTTCATCTCGCTCGCCGAATGTGATGCGATGATGCCTGAAAAGCGAATGAAAAGCCAATTTTGCGAACTTTCAATGTTTATGTTCTTGTGAGAAGCGAAAAAAAACAGTTTTTTCGTTGTGAATCCATTGAAAAAGATTTCCATTGTTTTCATGTGACTGTCTCGAGACTTAATTGCTTCGTTTGTCTTTGCAGATGCATTTGAACCGCCAAACTGTCAAAATATTCCGGCCCCGAACGTTGGAACGGCTCCCGGACCGTCGGTGGCTAACTCATCGACAAATCCAGAGACTTCCAATCCAACCAACTCGAGCAGCAGCAACCCTACAATTCCAAACACAACCTCGGCCTCGACTGCCTCGTCTTCAGTTCCAGCAACCTCAACGACCGTCTCATCGTCGGAAACAGTTTCAAGTAATTCCAGCGGGTGCTCGGTGTCCGCCAGTTGCCATCACCATTCGCCATATGATTTAAGAAAGAAATCGCCGACTGCCTGTACCGGTGAGAACTGGCTTGGATGTGCGGGCCCGTCGACCAGTTCGTCGACCGGCAACGCAACCTGCACCTCCGGAAGCCAACAGTCGTCAGCCTCGTCATCATCACACAGCCATCATCAATACTCCGTAAATAGCAATGCAAATTATGATTATCTGCCGGCTCGGAAACGTCCAAGGCGCACCTACTCCAGTACTGACACATCCACCACTTTGAGTGCAGCTCACTATCTTCAATACGAGATGCCCGACGAGGTCCTTCTCACCATCTTTAGCTATCTCATCGAGCAAGACCTGTGCCGGGTGTCGCTGGTGTGCAAACGCTTCCAGACCATTGCCAATGACTGCGAGTTGTGGAAGCGGCTCTATCAGAGCGTCTACGAGTATGACTTGCCGCTGTACAACCCGGAACCATGCAAGTACATCTTCATGAAACTCGAAGACTGCGAATTCTCTAATCCATGGAAAGAGAGCTTCCGCCAGCTGTATCGTGGCATCCACGTGCGTCCAAACTATCAAGATAGAAAGCACCAGGGCCGGAGCATTGCCTATTTCAACACAGTGCAAGCTGCTTTAGATTACGCTGATGAGCGCAATGCGAGCAACAATGTTGTCGGTGCATCTCACATGAACTCGGCAATGACTGCCAGCAACAGCAATCTTTCCGTCAGTGTGTCGCCGGGCTCGCCCATCAATGACGACAACTCGTCCGTTCAGGACTCACCAGGCAGCCTGATCTTCCTTCATGCCGGCATTTACCGAGGCGAGTTTCTCGTCATCGACAGCGACATCACACTCATTGGAGCCGCTGCAGGCAACGTAGCCGAGTCGATAGTGCTGGAACGTGAGTCCGAATCCACGGTCATGTTCGTCGAGGGTGCCAAGAACGCTTACATTGGGCACATGACCTTAAAATTCTCACCGGACATCACAAGCAACGTGCCACATCACAAGCATTACTGCCTTGAAGTTGGCGAGAACTGCAGCCCCACGATTGATCATTGCATCATCAGAAGCACGTCAGTTGGTAAGTCCTTGCACAAGCAGAACCGATTTCATGGTTTTAACCGAAAAATTCGTTTTCTAGTCGGCGCAGCTGTCTGTGTCAACGGTACCGGTGCCAATCCGTACATAAAATTCTGTGATATCAGCGATTGCGAGAATGTCGGACTTTATGTCACCGATTACGCGCAGGGCACCTACGAGCACAATGAGATTAGCCGAAACGCGTTAGCAGGCATCTGGGTGAAGAATTTTGCTTCGCCAATCATGCGGGAAAACCACATTCATCACGGCCGCGATGTTGGCATCTTCACTTTCGATAATGGAATGGTGAGTTCAACCTGCCCTCCGTTGTCTAGTCCATAAATCTGACCATTTGTGTCATTTCAGGGATATTTTGAGAAGAACGACATACACAATAATCGAATTGCGGGCTTCGAAGTGAAAGCTGGAGCGAACCCAACAGTTGTCAAATGTGAGATTCATCACGGTCAAACGGGTGGCATTTATGTACACGAAAACGGGCTTGGTCAATTCATCGAGAACCGCATTCACAGCAACAATTTTGCTGGCGTCTGGATCACCTCAAACTCGAACCCGACAATACGTAAAAACGAGATTTACAATGGACACCAGGGTGGAGTTTACATTTTTGGCGAGGGACGCGGGCTGATCGAGCACAACAATATTTATGGCAACGCTGTGAGTTAAATGAAAATTTTAAAATGAATTTTATTCACAAACTATTTCAAACAGCTCGCTGGCATCCAGATCCGTACTACTTCAGATCCCATCGTGCGGCACAACAAGATCCATCACGGCCAGCATGGCGGTATTTATGTGCACGAGAAGGGCCAAGGACTGATCGAAGAGAACGAAGTGTATGCCAACACATTGGCAGGCGTTTGGATCACTACTGGAAGCACGCCGGTGCTTCGACGCAATCGCATTCACTCGGGCAAGCAAGTCGGCGTGTATTTCTATGACAACGGTCACGGAAAGCTGGAAGATAACGATATCTTCAATCACTTGTACTCGGGAGTGCAAATCCGGACCGGTAGCAATCCAATCATCCGTGGCAACAAGATCTGGGGCGGACAGAACGGTGGAGTGCTAGTCTACAACGGTGGACTCGGTGTGCTGGAACAAAATGAGATTTTCGATAACGCCATGGCCGGCGTTTGGATCAAAACTGACTCGAATCCGACACTCAAGCGGAACAAGATCTACGATGGCCGTGACGGTGGCATCTGTATCTTCAACGGTGGCAAGGGCGTGCTCGAAGAAAACGACATTTTCCGCAACACGCAGGCCGGCGTGTTGATCTCAACGCAATCTCATCCCGTACTGCGACGCAATCGAATTTTCGACGGACTAGCTGCCGGCGTGGAAATCACAAACAACGCCACAGCTACCCTCGAGCATAATCAGATTTTCAACAACAAATTCGGTGGATTGTGTTTGGCGAGCGGCGTTCAGCCGATGATTCGCGGTGCTAACAAGATTTTCAACAATCACGACGAGGTCGAAAAGGCCGTCAGCGGCGGGCAGTGCCTGTACAAAATCTCATCCTATACGTCGTTCCCCATGCACGACTTCTACCGGTGCCACACGTGCAATACGACCGACCGAAACGCCATTTGTGTCAACTGCATCAAGATCTGTCACCAAGGACATGACGTCGAGTTCATCCGGCATGATCGCTTCTTCTGCGACTGCGGTGCAGGTGAGAAAACGGCAAACTGCAGTCATTAACATAAAGATTAACTTTCAAAACCCCCTCAGGCACACTCACCAATCAATGCTCATTACAAGGCGAACCAACTCAAGACACCGACACTCTTTATGATTCGGCAGGTGAGAACGGTTGACGGAAAGCTCGTCCGGGCGGTCATTAATATCGATTTTCTCTTCCGCAGCTCCAATGGAATCGCAAACGAAAGAAAACTGGTAAACAGAATTTAATCAGAGCAGCAAAAACTATCAAAAAACCGGACTATCTGCATCATCAAAAATGCAAGATCACTTTTTCTTATAATTTAACACTAGTGATAAGGCAAACTAACTGTAAATCTCTGTGTTATCAGCAGGCAGAAGAGGAAACTTTTATTTAGGCGTCGATTTTAAGTTTTTCGTTTTGATTTCCTAGTTTTTAACACACATTAAGGATGTGCTTTCACTGAGATGACAAAGTATTTTTGAGCGTGACTTCGTTTTAAGTTTTTATACACAATTTTAATTTGACGACTTTTCTGATAAACAAGTGTAACGATTTTATTTAGATAACTCCTGTGGTGTAAATAGATTCTGTGAAAGATCTTTTTTTTATGAGGGCGACCCTAAGTTGCCAGTGAATGAACTTAAATAATTCTCCAAAATCTCAGCACAATTCTGAGTAAAATATCGGTGTGCTTCGAAGATAAAAAAAAACAACTCTTAAAAGAAAATTCCTTTAAAAGTCCAAGGACATCCTTATCAGAGACGTGAGTCGTTCACAAAAATAAGTGCAACTGATGCAGCGTGATGATATCAAGCCTTGAGAACCAAAATACGTGAAAGAAATCGGCAAACTTTGATCCTAATGATTCACTAGTCGTACCAATGGCTATTCTCTCATTAGTTTTTCTGGTAACATTAGACTTGTCATTTAAATTGAACGTACTAAAAATATCACATCAAAACAATGTTCTTGTCTGTCACGGTTACCGATAAAGTAGCAATTTAGAACACTGAAAAATAAAAATGATTCTTGCTTTTAGATGTTCTAAGTCGCATCAACCTGTACTAAATCACAGCCAAACCTTCAGTACTCACTAAATCTCATTCACGTCTTCTGATAAAGTTGTCTCTGAATAGATCCGCATTTATGAAAAGTAAAATCTTTTCCACTATCGATGTTATTTAATTTCTCTTTCCTTCCCGCGCCCACTCGGAAGCTTAAACAAAACAGCAAAATTAAAACATTGTAAAATTCGTTAAAGTGAAATCAATGTGCAGAATAATTGTCTATCGAGAGAACATTAGCGCGAACAAAGCGCGATTATACCTTTCGACGTCCTGTGTTTTTAGCATAACATTTTCTAGCAATAATTCAGGGGTCAGTATTATTAACAAATTCAATTTCCACTCCCCCACGCCCGCTTAATTGTCGCATGGAAAATTAACAGTCACCCCGAATTTTTTTCGTTTTTGGTGTAATTTAAACGATTTTAATTTGCCGTGCTGCTTATTTGAGAGCATTGCAGTTAAATGTGAAAATGTGTGCGTGAAAAAGCATTAAAGTTTTAGAATTTATGAATGCTAAATGGAAATTTGCTGTTCGTGTTTACGCCGATGCTTATCATTCGCAAGCTCCATCTCTGGAAGATGGAAATTTGTCGCCTTTTATACTTTCCGTTCAACTGACTGAAGACTTTTGCGTTCAAATTTTTAAACTGTTTTGTGTTTTTACTTGTTCGAGTTTTGTGTTTGTTTAGTATCGTGTGCTTTTAAAATTTCTTTCCGACTTTATCGTGACCATTACATCCGCACGGATGTCAAACACATTATTGAGAATCTCTACTAGCGATAAGGAGGATGAAGGAACTAATAAAAACTTATAATCCATATCATTATCACGATGTGACAGTTATCTCTTGGAAGACAGATGAAAATAATGATAATTTTTTTCTATTAAACTGAAAAAAGAATTTCACAACAAAACTGTGCCATAAATGTTGAGTGTTTTTGCCTTTTTAATGATTTTTTTAAGTCCCAAAACTGAATGAATGAAAATTCACTGTGAAGAAAATTGTGGAGGAGGAAAAAGGTTTTGAGAGGGTGGTGGATCATGTCATGCAAGGTTTTTGGGTGGAAAAGTGTGGAAAACATTTTCCATCTGCATGCAAAAGCTATTAAGCTTTGTCTATAAAAAACTTAGGCTTGCAGTTGTTTTCTGGCTGGAAACATGAACACATGAACCTTCCAGGATGAAAAACTGCCACCAACAACTTACAAACGCCCCCAGTTCAACTTTTCCAACCGCCCCAAGCACGACATCTTTTGTGATCTCCAGAATCTTGCCTGAGTTTCTATTTTTCTTTCTCCATTTCTACAAGCACTGAAGCGTTGTTGCACAAGAAAAAAGCGTTTTTCCGATGATACAACCCAAAATAACTTTTGCCCACCCGAAATCGATTTGTAATCCGTTTCCTTGACTATCAATTTAGAGTTTAAAGCACACTTATGATAAAAATGAAAGAAGAATTGAAGACAAGCAGCAGCAAACTCTGACTTTTTGACTTTTTCCCGGCGAGTAACGAGAGAAAGTTGGTGATTGAAGTACTACTAATCTATTGTAACTGTAAGACGTTTACAGTTTTTATTAAAACAATGTTTAAGGCATAAACAAAGTATTATTTTAGCATTTCGTATTTAAAGAGAAGAAAACACAAAAGAATATGAAAAATCCAACCAACTCGAGTTATTTTAATTGCATAAACGAGATCTTCAAAATAGTTTTTTATTCGCCTCCGTCTTTTAGAGAAAAGTTTCCGTTGATGTGTGAAATCGTGTCTAAAAGTTTTCGGTTCTTCAAGTGAACACAAAAATAAACGAAAAAATGGCAATATTAAAAATCTTTGTAATTAGATCGATGAATCGTGCGACTTGAAAAGGATGTCGATGATTGTCACAACGTAAAATATTGAAATTGAGAATAAAAATTATGCAATTATCACAAAAAAATTCCAGATCGAGTTTTATTGGTCACTCTGGGCTAAAAACAGTGCAAAGTCTTCCCGTTCAGCCACGAAGAGGTGTCGATGCCGGGATGGAACTTGCTTACGTGATCAATCAGCAGTCTTTTCAGGAAAAATCCTTCGCTGCACAACTTGCAAGAGTAAGGATGCACTTGTGTCTAAAAGAAAATTGATAATTAGAATGTATAGACTTGGAGAACAAATTAGGCTTACGTGAGTGAAAATGTGTCGTTTCAGATCGGTGTGAGCGGTGAAAGTACGACTACAGCGTTTACATCTGTACGGTCGTTCACTCCTGTGCATTCTAATGTAAATTCTTTAAAAACTGAAAGTAGACTTGAATCCATCTTACCTCTCATGCACTGCGAGATTTTCTTTCCGACAAAAACTTTTGCTACAGCGGCTGCAATTAAATTCTTTGATTTTTTCATGCATCTTACGGTGTGTGTCGAGATGAGTTTTGGAATATATTGCGGAGTTGCAAAAGCCGCAATTGAACCGCTTGATCCGAAGGTGAACGACGTTGAGGTGGTTGATGAGAAGCGATTTTATCTTGAATCTGCATTAATCGTTCGTTATAAAATAATTAAAATCATTCAAATATTATAACTTACCTGAAACCACACCTATCACAAGTTAATTTCTTCGGCTGAACGTGTTCCAAGAGCCGGTGATAGTTGAGCTTGTGACGTGATGAGAACTGGAGATCGCAATTGCTACACGAAAACATTCTCAGGCTTGGCTTCTGCTGCTCTAAGGTCTTTCTGTTGATTCTTTCAAGGATTTTCCAGTCAATGCCATCTGTCTCCAGTTCGTTTTGCACAAGTGAAACATTTTTATCATGCTGAATTGCATTATTCTCGATTTCAGTCTTATGTTCTTCATCAACAATCGAAGATCCGAGCTCAACCCAGAACTTCTCGTTCTTTTGGCACAATTCTTGAAAGGATTCCGCAAGCAGCAGGCTCGATATGCAATGCTCGCAGATGTGCTGTGGCAGGTTTCGGCTTGGATTGAGCTAAAATTAAGCTTTCAGGTCAAGAATTATTTTGTAAACAAGGAAATTACCTTCACTCGACAGACTTTTTGCACAATCTCATCGACAGGTCGGCCCTGGAACATCCCGAAAGCGCGAACGAAGGCAGAATCTGGAGACAAGCATACCCTGCAACACTTTTTGTCACTGACACTCATGCTTTGATTTCCATTAATTATTCCACGAATTTCATCTCCGACTTGTCTTTCTCTCGTTCGACTTCTCTTCCCCTCGAATTTGCATCACCTTCGCTTCAACGACAGGGTGTTTTTCGTAATTGCTGGCTGTTGTTTATTGAAAATATTTATTTTCATTAATTTTCTATTGATATTCAATATAAGTTAAACTTACAATCCCCACCGCCAGTTCAATCTCTTCGCGTGGAGTCATTTCCAGCTGTTTGTCGGTCAAATCCATCGAGTGCCAGCCCACGAGACTCGAAAGTGTCGAAGTGAATTTATTCACGGTCTGATATTAAAATTATCTAATCGCAAGATAAACAGCGTAATTAAGCAGAAAAAATCAAGATGACTTTGGGAAAGAAATTGGTGGAGAACCTGAAGAGCCCCCAGTTCCGGGAGTACCTCATGAGGTAAGCGCGGTGCTGTTAAGTGCCATCGTCTCAGCCCGGATCTAGTGAACTCCCTCGATTCCTTTCCAGTACTCACTTCTGGGGACCAATAGCTAACTGGGGCATCCCGATCGCCTGTCTGCTGGACATCAAGAAAGACCCGAGGATCATCTCAGGCACAATGACAACGGGTAAGGAGATTTCGCTTGCCTAATCAGAATCCACTGAACTGACACGTTTGTGATTTACTTGCAGCCCTTGTCCTTTATTCATGCGTCTTCATGAGGTTCGCGTGGAAAGTGCAGCCAAGGAACAGTGAGTCGGATCCATCGAGTGCCCACCTCGAAGTGAATTTATTAATGTGCTTTATTACAGTGTTGCTGTTTGCCTGCCATTTCACCAACGCGTCGGCACAGTCCATCCAAGGCGGAAGATTCATTGGCTATCATTACGGAGGCGGCGCTCAGAGGGCGGAAGAAGAAAAGAAGCAACAGCTGATCCGCGAGATTGCAATGCAGCAGCCTAAAGCTTAGACACTTCAATTTTACGATAATCTTCCGTTTGATGCTTCTCCATTTTTTGGGTAACTTTGTAGAATAAGCCGAGCCTCACTTGCACAGCGTACACTAGCCACAAACTCAATTTACACTGCGAAACTCACGGTGGATCGAGTCCTAGACCGAGTCCATCCTTTATCAGCACTCAAATGTAATATGGTAGAAAATCATTGACGACAAAATGTAAATAAAGAACGTAGACAAAGAAAAGTTTTGGTCAGGTTTTTGATATTCACAAGATTTAACTAACATTTGGGTTTGACTGTGTCCCAATAACCGTCGAGTTTCTTCTTGTGATCGACCTGTTTTGGCTGAGATGGTGCGCTTTATTTAGCCGTCAGTTTGCTCAATCATTAACGTTCTCAGTGTAATATAATCCAAGTGGTCAGGTCGCCTTTGACTTTCGGTGAAAAGTCATTCTCGGTCTAAACTTCATTTGACTAACATCGTAACGTGAGAAAAATTCAAAAAAATCGCGAAAAAAAGATTCTCGACAACGAAATTAGTTGGAAATCAATTCAGAGACGTTAGGTGGAACATCAGAGACCATCAAAGTGGTGGAGGTTTGACAATTCTATTGAAAATTCGACTTGAACACAATCGCGAGTGACAAAACAGTGAAAAAAATTGCATCCGAGATGACACGCGGTGCTGGGAACAGCAAGGATGCTGGGGTCAAGCGCGTCGCCAAGTACACGGTCGGCTTCGTCACTAAGGGTGAGTTTTTCCAAAATTCTTCATCGAAATCACGTTGTCATTGCAAACATGTCGATCACATCACCCGAGCGAAAATTCTCGAATCAAACGACATTTGATAAACTCGCCTCGTCATTCTTCTGGGGAAGATTATCTGCCACAGCAAATAAACTCTCCGAGTCCCTCATGATCTCCCATTGTTGCAAATCACCCGAGCAAAAAACGTGTTGCACAAAAAAGTCCGTCCAACGGTTCATTTTAAATCGCAAAGAAAAATATTCTCGCTCAAACGGGTTTCCGTCGTGAATCATGTGTGGGAATTTTCTTTATTTACCTTCGGAGCGACAACACGAATGTCTCTCGACCACCACATGTGCGAGCATCCCTTTAAAAAGCCGTCCCTTGGTTGCGCAACCCTCTTTTTTCTCGCCGTCCATGCCGATACTGCCCGGTTGTTGTTGATTTTATTTCTTAAAGAAGAACGTCCACGTCATGAGGGAACAGGTTTTTGCACAGGACTCGCTCGCCGTCTCGCTCGCGCACCCGTGCGGTGATCCAATTTGGCGAAGAGATGTTCCAATCATGTTACAACTTTTTTTGCGGCCGTGCAGCGAAGAAATTAAAAATGCACAAGACTTGGGAAGATTGAAGATCCTTTAAACAGATCTCAAAAGGGGAAATCCATTCCATTGAAATCGCTTTTTTTCTGATATCTCGCGAAATGCCTTTGAGCATCAATTTTCCTGGTCTGTTTTGCCTCGTCACGGCAGCAATCGGGGATTTTTCTCGAAGCATGCTTCGTCTTCGGCCCTTCGCCGGTCCTTCTCAGGCAATTTCAATGGCCAATGGTCGAGGCGAGGATAAAATGAATCCATAAAACATCTCATTTATCATCTTCATGGCATTAAATGCTGGAAAAAAAGCGAACAAAGGATGCAAATAACGAACTTTTCGCGATTTTTTGCTTCGTTCTAGTTTTTAAATTGTTGCGAAAGAAGATTCACAGGATGCAATTCGACCGAAAAGATGTTGCACAAAAAAGAACGGTTGACGTAAAAAACTCTCTTTATTACAATTGACCTCTACACGATGATCTCGGCCGGCAGTTGGCAGATCCAATTGTGCACGGGTATGGCGAGAAAGCCGGCGAGAGTGATGCCGATGCTGTCGCTGGACGCCACGATATTCATGGCAAACTCTTTTCGGGTCATTGGCACTTCTCGACTCATTTTGTAATACGTGTTTACGTAGGCGAGGCCGCCCTGCAGTCCCTCGATGAAAATCAACGCAAAAACGATGGAAATCGATGGGATGAACAGGAAAATTGCTTCGTTAAGGAAGAAAACCGCGATGAATCCTTGAATGACTGCCATCATCCACGTCCGTTTTATTTGAATGATGTTCACGGAAGACCTTGATATGAAGACCCCGATTTGATAAGTAACCTGGTACCATCTGTACTGCTGGTCAGGCGATAAGGAAACGTCAGTGAACGTAATCAGCTCGAACTGCAATGATAAGAAGGCTTTGAAGTTATTGACCGCGCACACTGCGATTGGCAATTTGAGAGAAACAAATTCTTCGTGCTAAGAAAAATTTGCTTCCTTTGAAACTCACCAAGCCTTGGTTGATAAAATACTCGAAGAAGTAGACTAGTGATAGGGGGATGAAATAAACCATCAGCTCGGGGATGTAGTAAAGCTTGTCAGCTATCGTAACAAGTGGTGGGTCTGCTTGGATTCGTTCATGAACATTTTGTTCAACAAGTGGAGACTGTTCGCTCGTGACGGGCGCAGGCCTCGCTGGCGTGAGAATAAAATAGAAAGTCCAGATTTCAATCGCAGGCACAAAGATCATGATAAGCAGCGTTTCACGACCGCTGAATCCGATTTCTCGCAAGACCGAGTAAGACAGGGCACCGATGATGCCAGCGCCGCCTGTACCGGAAGACCAGGTAGACACGCAGTTCTTGTTGTAATGGGTTGAGTGAGTGAGAAACGTCGGTTCGCCTAAGCCAGCGGCGAATGACGTCAACGCGACACCAGCTATCACAATACTTGTTGAGGGCGCGAAAGCAACGGTCACGAAACTGATCGCAGCAGTCGCACAGGAAATCGTGACTCGATAGTTCGCGTTGTAGGGAAGAAAGGGCGAAAGGCTTTTGATGACGAACGAAGGAATAATGTCGGCTAGAAGAATAGCACCGGTGCTCATTGTGTGGCAGTGTCTGCCAGTAAGTTCACTGGATGTGCTTTTGAAGCTCTAAAGGAATTTCCACATTGTAAAAACCAAGGTTGCCACAAAATTTTCCAATCTTACACTGTTTTCGTTGATAATATCCAGAGCAGCTGTTAACATCACGACGTATCCATAGTTGTTGCACAAACCAAATATCCAAAAGGCCACCAAGTCCTTTGTTTTGAGTCGAGGGTGGCCGGGCTCTTCCAAATTGTTGTTTTGCATCGCGACATTTACGGCAATAAATTAATATGATTCACTTTGAACACAAAATAAACAAACGAAGATAGACGAAAACGAATAAAAATGAATGACGCAAAGGAATGTTTGAACGGGTGAAGCGAGAAGACTTTGAGCGGGAATTCAATTTGAGAATTGGAATGTTAGCTGCTGATTAAGAATTAAATACTTTCGCAAGGCTGAGTTTGCTTCGGGAAATTCTCAGATAAAAATCAGTTGCTTTGTCGAATCAGCATGAAAGTTGACGCATGTCTTGGTTGTCGGAAGTTAATTGACGGCAATGATCGTCTTAAGCTTAAACTTAGACATCCATTTAGGGAAATTGAAAAAGCAAGCACTGCAGACAAGGATAGAACGATTTTAATCAAAGCGTCTTCAAATCTTTAAATACGCTGTTGTTCACATTTTCCTTGATCACAAGCACACAGCCCAACTAAATTTATCAGCATCTTCCCAATTAAATTCCCTATCAAACCACAAAAGCCATAAATTTTAAAACTTTTTATTTTCATTTCCATTTTTCTTTTGAAATTCTTATAAAAACAAAGTAAAATGCTTTGTTGGACGGTTCATTTGGCCTTGAATAGCAAAATAAGATTTCCTACGGATAGAAAATATTTACACAGTGAAGAGATTCATTTGGGACGGAATTTCTACAGAAATTATTCTAAGACACTTTTCTTGCAGGTTTTCTTAAGCTTAAAGTCTAACTTAGCGTAGTTTGGAGTTAAAAAAGTTAAAAATTGGACAGCGTTGCCTGTACACTTTAGTGAAATGTACGGAGAATTTTCATTTTATCGAGATTCTTGGCATTAATCTCCTTGATATTCATAAAGTTCTTTGAGATTTCTCTCGTCTTGTGCTTGAGAATTCATTTGATAATCTACTTTCGCTATTGCATATGAAAATATTGCAGCTTCTATCGGTGACGGACTTGCATGTAGAACAGAACGAACAGAATAAAGCCGGATATGAGTGCAAGTTGTCCTTTGATGCCCGCAGCGCCGGCTAAGCGGCACTTGAACAAGTCGTAGCGCGTTTCCTTGTCGTTCATGATGTTCTGGAATTCTGATTCCACAAGCTGTCCGTCGTAGTACGTGATAAGATCTTCGAATGGATATTCGTAGCCTTGCAGACACTCGCATTTGTAGCCGCCGTTCTCGAAGCCACGGCCCTGGATTGGCACGCACTAAAAAGATTAAAAGTTATTAACAATTTCTTTGCAAATTTTTTATTCCTACGTATGAAGTTTGTTGATCGCATTTGTGGGTGTTCTTGAAAGCGTTCGGTGTGTGATATGTGTCCGGACACTGATTTATGTCCAATTGTCTCATGTCCATAGAAACAGCGACTACTCCCCTGTAAAACCAACCAGTTAGAACCAAAATTCATGTCGAATCGTAAATTCAAACTCACTTGAACTCCAACTTCACCTTCAAGCTGTCAAAGCCGAAGAAAGGCACTGCATAAGTGATCAGCCACTTCTTGACAAAACCATTGCAGTCGAAGTGTGGGACCGACCACTGACCGTGAGTGAGCTTAGCGGCGTGATAATAATTCGGGTAGTGTTCGTACTTTTGCGAGTACTCGCCGGTTTCGTTGTGCCTGAGTCGCATTTTCATCCAGAACTTTTCGAGGTCGTCGAAGTTGGTCGACCAACGTTGCTTCAAGAACTTGAAGAAATCCTTTTCGAGATAAGTCTCGCCAGTCTTGTTGAGTCGCGCCAGATCTTCGACCTTAAACTTGCGAGTGTTCAAATCCTTTTTGTACGCGAACGGTGCAAAAAGTGTGCGGTTCGTGAACTTATTTCTCGCCCAGTATGTACCAGCCGACCAGATTTTCGTGTCACCAAGCACAAGCGCCAAGGTTTCACCAATCATTTGATCTTCGGTCAACGGCTTGTCAGCAACGCGTTTGCCTGAATAAACTTCTTGCGGGTCGGAGACTTGCAAGAAGGCGCTGATGAAGTTAGCGAGACGTAATGCCATCTTAGCTTCGTTTTCAAATTGATTACGCGCGCCGAAAGCAATGTCACCACGGAGAATCAGATCTTGTGGATGGTAACTGCAAAGAAATTCAATTAAAATTGCTGAAATTATTGACTTTCAAACGAACTCACTCTTGACATGTTCGTTCAGACACTCCCAAAATAAAGTTCAGAACTTGATCAGCATTGATATGATCGGTGTGCAAAGCACCAGCGCCGGTTGTGTAATTCCTGTACTCAGGATGCCGGTCGAGATATTTCTCGCGGATGTAAGGCGGTGCACGTTCCCATTGAATCGGAACCTTTTGAATCCCTAAAATGATTCTCAAATCAGTTTCAATTCCTTTGCAAGTAACAAACCCAACTCACATCCAATCTTGAGACAATCAAACCCGTTGTAATACTGTTCGTCACTTGCCCGTTCCAAGACTTCGCCCAGGAACGGCTGTCGTAACATGCTGGGCAGTCGATGCTGCGGTTTACAGCGACATTGATAGCCACCCCTCCTGAATCCCCATCCATCCAGCGGTTCACACTAAAAGAAGATTTTTTCGTTAGTCCCGATCGACGAATAAATAAATTACCAGCATACCTCCGTCGTATCCGATTTACACCGCGCCGTGTTGACAAATCTGTTCGGGCCTTTGTTACCTTCACCCTTCGGACACTGATTTATGTCTATCCGCTCAAAATCCATTTCTATAACCGACACTGCAGTATATCTAGAAAAAGGAAGTTCGTTAATTACATTTTAACTGCACTTAGGCGCCTTTTGCACTCACTTTGGGTATTCGATATGTCTGAACTGAGTGTGACGGGGATAAATATCAGCGATAGGGACGACAGCAGAGACAAGCCATTTGTTCGATCGACCACAATCAAAGTAGGGACGCGTAAACTTGACGGGGCCGGGGTCTTCGTCAGCACCGGGCGGGCCGTGGAATGTGAACGTCTCGTTCGTGTTGTTTGCGTAGCGAATTTCGATGTCGTAGGTCGTCTTCGTGTCGTGGCGATTCTCGACGTCGTCTGGGAGCCACTTCTTGTACCACTCGTTGATTTTGTAATAGTCACTCGTGTAATCCTTCGAGTAAGCGTTTGTGGGAATCGCACCGAGATCCTGCACTGAAAAAGTGTTGAGAGTCGAGATTTTCTCAAGATGGATCGGGTCGTTGAAGTCATCGAGTCGGAATGTTCTCGGTGCAAAGCGAGGAAATGTCTTGTTGAAGAACCCACGGTATGATGATGAGTATGATGAGTTGGGCGAGAAATAAATAGCCGAAGCGTTGATCAACGGGTTGGCGGATACGTCGGCCACGGTTGACAGGAAGTAGTACATCATTCCGGGGTCGTACGTGTCGTTGATAGCCGGCCGAATGAAACGAGACTGGAGAATGTAGCTCCAGAAGAAAGCTCGACTGAGGGCCATGTTGTGCAAATGCAGCAGGGCCGTTCGATTCGGGAACACGGGATTAATATTGATTTCCTTGATGTCCGGCAGATGCGAGATGGTGTCTTCGGGCAGATACAAGTCCCCCAAGTGCTGAATGGGGCAGTTGTCTTGATTCACTTTGTCATATTTGATTTTAATTTCGTCAAACGCATCGCGAGCCTGCCATTCGTACTGGGCGAAAACGCCCATAATTAGAATGACTCCGAATGCGAAGGTACTCCGCCAGAAAACGTCCGTACACCGCATGATTGTGGAATGTGTTAAGGCACTTTACGATTAAAGCTTGCTTTCGCGTTCTCACTGATCGTATTAGACGCTAAAAATTAAACATTTCTGAGAGGTATGAACTACGCCTAAAAAATGGCAGCACTTGACTCATTGATTGAAGAATCGGTTGGTGGCTACAGTGACGGCTCTGAAGTGCGGACGGTGATTAAGGGGTGACGATTTTATCAAATTTAATTGTGTTATTGTAATAAATTTTAGATTTAAGATGCGAGTTGTCAGAAATAAATGTTAAAAAAAACAGTAATCTGTTATATTTATGCTGCGTAGAGCCGTCACTGTAAAATTGTTGATTTTTGTTGATGTTTCTATCTCTTTCTGGCGAAAATTCCGCTGCACCGAAACAGAGAGAATACTTTGCTGTTGACGACTTTATGAAATAAATCAATTATTAAATCGTTCAACATGAATGATCAGCTACGCAGTCCACCCACATATCATCGCTAAACCAAAATTGATAACAAAATATCCAACCGCGAGTTCGTTTTTCAACCGTTTCGTGTCCACCTACAATTGAAGCGTCGCTTCGTGGTTCAAAGCGACAGTTAAATCGTCACGTTCAGGTGTTTATCTCTCGTCAGGTTGATTTTAAGCCCGGAGAAGTCACTCGAAATCCTTAGTTTTTATTCACCCCTCAAGATTTAAACTTCCCTGCTTGTCATTCATGCAAAAAAAAGTTTTTTTTGTCTTCATCTCAACTTGTTTTTCTGAGGGTAACGAAAAGTTTTTCCCTGCCAGAGAGATTCCTGCTTGACGGTGCTTTCTTTGTTTCGGTGCAGATTTCTTCCTGTTTCTAGTTCACCTGATTTAAAAGGCAATTAAGGATCAACGAAGGTTCTTTCGTGCTTTGGGGTAGACGAGTCTGAGTCACAAGACGAGTATGGAAATGTTTTCGGTACGTTTTGTTCGGCACGAGTCTCGGTGACTCTTTGTCGCGTGTCGTTTGTTGCTCCTGACTAGAAAACAGGACAATTGCTTTGTTTGTCTTCGGGAGTCAGGCGAACAAAGGTCGGGCAGGTTGACGGGCTGCTTTTAAGTGATTTGCTTTATGAGCTGTCAACGCAGTCTTGTTCAAAATGACATGCAAACACAGAAATTTGTGATTTAATATGCCGAGGCTTGTTCGCCTGCAAAACGTCTGTTGCAACATTCCGAAGGCAGGCGATAATTTGCACGGTGCAGATGCGCCATAAACTCTAATGAAACAACCGCAAAGTTGCCTCGTTAAAGTTCATGAAATGCCTTGGCTCGGCGATTAACACAATCTTGCGAATTTTTAAGCAGAAAAGTACGGACGTAAGCGCTTCACCGGCGACTTCTCATTTGAGGGTCAGTTTTGGTCATGAAAATCCTCGATTTGATGAATTCGAGCATAAACTTGGCTTTTATAACTTCTTTCGCTATCGTCTCGCAAACCTAAAAACGGAAGCAAAATTGCTTCAGTGCGATAGAAAAACTTTTCTCTCTTTGTTGTAGACACATAATATAAGGCAGTGCTTAAAGTGCATTTGAATCAGCGATTTGTTGTATATGTGATCCAATTAAATGCAAAAATGCATCGCAAATATACACACAAGCCACAGTGTGCTCAGTTCGAAATAGTTTTTCCACTCGCGCTAGCAGATTAGATGATTTGAGATGGTTTGGGGCACAGAAAAGTCGCTACAGGATTGACAACTTAAGTTTAGAGATTGCCAAAACTATCTTCAACAAGCCTGGGAAAGACAAAACTTTAATTTACAAAACGATTTTAGATTTTTAGTTGAAGTTTTACCTGTAATCAAAACCAATTACCGACTTTTTGTTTCCTAGCTTGTCAAAGATGGGTATTTCATACCCAAAATAATCACAGAACTTCAATCTAAACATCGAAACAAATTCTAAACCCAACTGTAAATAAACTCAATCGAAGTGATGCGCATCTCGATTTACAAACGCGTGTGTCTGCTGAACGTTCGTCTAAGCGCATTCAATTCACAGCTAATTTAAGAAGATTGTGTGTGCATTCGAGTCATCATTCGCGCAACTTTAAAAATAAAATTTAATAAAGACGTGATGCACACTTTTATTTCGCTTGTTTTTGTTCGATGCCAATCATTAAAATTAATCTTAAAGATTGACTACATAAACACTCGGAGAAGAAAAAACAGTGAAGAATTTCCGTTCAGGAAGCTTTCCTTCAGTGGATAATGACATGCTTCGGCTTCTTCAATTTCGGAATTCTCGCGCTAAACTTCCACATTTCTTTGCCTCAAAAATCCGGACAAACAGCGCAAGAAATGTTATGTAAACAGTTGAGAAGCCTCTGAAATTTGCAACTTCAAGTCGATGTTTAAATGCATAAATTGCTCGCAACATGGACGGGAGAAGAGACGATACCGAAAAAAAGCGAACGAGAAGTAAAAATGTTTTCGCTGCACTAAAAGTAACGTTGAAAAGAATCAAACCTTGTCTTGTCTATAATTAAATCACAAAGTTATTTTGTTTAAAGCCTAAAACTGCTTGGTTTGGGGTGGGTTTTGAGTTAGGTAACTTGTTTTTAAGGTTAAGTTCTTGACTGTTAAGTATTTTCTTAGCTCAAGGTTCATCTGAAATATTAGTTCTTGTGGTTTAGGTTAGGTTTCTTCGGATCCATTTACTTTAAGATAGATTTTAAAGTTAGGAAACTTTGTTTTTAGGTTAGATTCCCAAATGTCTAGTGTTTCAGGCTGAAACTATTAGTTTCGAATATCTTAAATAAATAATTAAATTCAAAGCCAAGTTAACGGTAACATCACTCACGATCACCCCAACGCTCCAAACAAATTTACACGATGCTAGGATGCAAGAAAAGTTCTTTTCGCCAAAGTATTTCTATGCTTTTCCATCAAAACGTCGTTCAAAAAAGAAGTGCGTTGACCTTTCTCATTTCGTTCGCCCGTCGTTGAGTAAATAACAAAACAAAAAGCAGTTTGCAGAGGCTTGTTTTTTGCTGTTTTCGTTCGAATGCAGAAAATCAAATGATTTAATCAATATTTTTTGTTTTCCGCTGTAGACGCTTTAGAAAAAAGTACAAAAACAATTCAGATTTACTTCTTGAAACCACGAATACAATTGCATTTTAAAGAGTGCACAATAGCTGCAGCAATTTTGCTTTAAAATTATTCGTGTTGAAGTTAAGGCACAGAAGGCCAGCTTTCTGCCTGAAATTTAAACTGCCAGGAAAACCCTTTCGGGCAGATATGTTTTGACTTTCTTCTTCTTCTCCCCGGCGTTTTTACCTCGATGGCATCTACACAATAGCCTGTACTTTTTTTTAAGTTATTACTTTACATGCAGCACACATTTTGTGATGCACTAAACTGCATATGCGTTTTTAAGTTATCGAGCAACAAAAGAAGAGTGAAATTTCCGTATGAATGACTACTCACTTTTTTACGACTCGGACGCTGATGACACGCCGGGAAAAAGGGAGATTATGAGAAAAGGTGCAAGCATTGCGAGAAGGGCCATTGAAATGCATGAGAACCAATTGACAAATGCGCTTGGGGACAAAATGTGCGTAGAAAACGCATTTTTAATAAAAATTTAGTGCAGTTTTTTATGCGAAATATTGAGATGGTAATTTCATAATTAGTGGGAATGTTTTGCGAGTTTTGTTTTTATAAATGAGTTTCCGGATGATAAATGTATTGCTGCGACGAAAGTGCTTTTATCGGCTCTCTTGTTAACGCTCGGTTTATGATTTACTTATTAAGCGAATTTGTTGATTAATAATTTGTGCATCTTCTAAGACCGATGTCTGCAACTTTGCCTTCTTAATGGAAGACTTTGAACTATTCAAACCTTAGTTCTTATGCGCACAGTTCTTTAGCTTAAGCAAACTTTAGAATTTTCAACTTAATTCTAAGTTTGAACTTCTCGAACTTCTTATTAAATTTCAATTAAGATTTGAACTCATTTCAACCACGTCTTAAGCAAACTTTATAACTTGTGCCGTCCGATTTCCGAACATCTCCCTGATTAAACTCAACCAATTTATGCTCAGATCGCAAACAACAAGAAGAGAAATGTTTCAAACAGCAGCGATAGATTAAATTTACGAATTAAAAAACTTCTCGAAACTTTTTTCTGTGTTTTGGAGAAAACTCCTTTTCGATTTTGAGATGTTTTTTCTTTCTTCTCTCCAGCAGTTGAAATGCATTCTATTCAATTTCGTGAACGTTAGGAAAGTTCATTGCATTTTGGCGAGCTCACAACACACAAAAAGTTTTCTTCTTCTCTCCAGTTTTTGCTTTTTCTTTATGAAGTTCTAAGTTGCATCTGCGCATTTTTTGCTGCCTCAACCGAGGCTGAAACAGGAAAAAAAAACTTGTGGGAAAAGAAAGCATTTGGGCTGTTAAAGATTTATGCAAAAAGGAAATGTTGAAGAATTGAGTGAAGTAGATAGAGAGGAGGCATAAAAGAACTTAAAGTTTGATGACTTTTATGGAGTGGGAAGCCTTCTAGGGCAAGTTTTAATTGGGATGGAATGCAGTGCAGTCTGAGGAACGAAGAGAATACAAGCCTGAAGCTAGATCATTAGTAAGTAAGTGAGATTTTTTGGTTCAAATTGCTGTTTTAAAAATCTTTTTTTCGCGCTGCCAGCTTTATTTCAATCAAAACATGATTGGATCACAAGGCAATGCACGGAATTAAAAGAGTTCATGCCTTTTGTCGTCAGTTCCTTTCCGAATAAAATTTGAACCTTAAAGTGTCTTTAAAGTCTCGCACGTTTAGCAACCAAACAATCTTCTTTGCTTTAACATTACAACATTGCATGCTTAAATAATTCCGGGCTTGTAAACATCGAATTCTCTTTGCACAACTCGTCAAAAAATAAAAATGATTGAAAATCATTACAACTCTGTAATCCGATCTTATTTACTACGAGAAAATCTCGAGCGGCATAGCTCCAAACGGTTTTAAATAATGGGGCGCCGTGAATGGGATGAAAGAACCACGTGGTTTCAGTGTGCAATTGCACATTTCCAGATGAACTGCACACATGCTGCTTGATGGATTGAACAACGATAAAAAAAAGGGTTGAAAGAGAGCGAAAAAATCGCGCAACTTTAATTGACCGTGTGAAGAAAAGAAAACAGGGAAATAGTTTGCCCTCTCGATTACATGCGCGATGGCAGGAAGAAAGAAGAGAAAAATAATGGAAATTCACTTTCTTTTGTTGATTGCAAACTGCAATTGCACATTGCGAACATCTGCCCTTCATGCATCGCCGGGAATAGTGGACAAATTGTGACCTCGAGTTGAGGGCTGTTGAAAGCACGGAATGGAAATTTCCACGTGAAAGTGCAAGCGTCGTTGTCCTTCTAACGGAAGCCGCGTCGAAGCATCGTCAAGGCGAGATAATAATTTTGTTCAAACGCGATTCACTCAGAAGTTTGCACAGCTCATATGTCTCCGAAACGACGATTCTCGGTGCCGTTGCTGGTGTGTGCGTGCGAGATGAGACGTTTCAGGAAAAATGAGACGAGAATCGAAATCCTGAATTTCCAGTTCTAATGCCCGGCGAAGTCGTTCTTTCTCGGAGATTTTGTTTTATTATTTTGTAAGGTCTTCTTCATGGACCTTTATTATGCTTCTTTAAGATGAAAAAAGAATCAAAGAAAATTGAATTTAATAAAAAAAATCATGTTCAATCTCATTGTGTACGTTCTGGACGATCTTTTGGCGCGAAATTCTCTGCAGCAGGTTTTGTTTGTTATCATTATAAGCGTTGTGCCTGCCTGCATGCTTGATGTGTGGTGAAAACTGGCCAACATGGAAATTGCCATCAATGACGCTTCTCAAGTATAGCGAATCTAGTTCAAGTTTAGCTTCGACGCTTCGAGAACGAATGTTTCCTTGCACCACAGTTTTCTTGCTGCGACAGCATGTGTTGGCATTTCAGCACTAAACAACATAGAAAAATCGTTATGAAACTAAATACATTTATGCTCAAAACACATTGACAAGCGCCTTAAGCGGCTATCGTTGCGAAATTTTGCATTCAAGCGATAAGTAAAATGTGCAATTGAAAAATTAGACTCGCTTCTTGGAAGTTTTGAGATGTTAGAACGAGGAAAAAGGCTATTTGCTGGTAGATCAGAGGTGATAATGGCAAAAAAGCAGAAGAATTCAATTCGCTCAGGACCTTAAACTTTAGGTTCAACAATTTTAACTGCATTTTAACTGTCAAGCTTGTTACAATGTCTGTCAAGGCTAAAACAGCTTTTAAATCACTTTTATAGCCTTGCAACTGTTGGCATTCACTCAAAATCTCACGAAACTCTCATCTCCAGCATGACACAACCCTCAAACTCCCCCCTCATAATTTCTTGCAACACGACAAGCTCCCTTCGAACTAAATTTTAGTTTTTCTTCTTAGAACTTATCATCATTAGCTCCACTTTCATTGTGTTCGGGCGAAGAAAATTACCGACTTTGCGGTTGTGTGCCCGCAATGCAAATTTTCTTATGCAAACGTAACTCAAATTAGGCAAGAGTTCGTGATGGAAGTCGAGATAATAGCGGTGAGAAGTGGGGCAACAGTAATTGCTTCTAAGTTTTATGTTTTCTGTGATGACATGCGGTCATCCACTTGTTCGACGAACTCAAATTTTAATTCAATTCAAATTCAAAATCATCGCTTGCCGGGATCAAGGAAGTGTAGTTAATGTGCGTCTGAAGTTTCACGATAGTGAAAAGACCTCAAACCAGTCTTGACCATGCCGAAGCGAACAAAAAACCGCCGATGACCATCATGAGAAAATTTTCTCATCAAATCCCGATGTGAATAGATAGAGCGAGCAGAATGGAGTGTGTCATTGTATCTCATTATTTAAATATCCCACAAGTAAGAAGCCCCTTTTGTACCTCCAATAAATTCAGTTCTTCTGCTGTCCATCTCGAGACAGGCATAAAAAGCGAATAAAAACTTCTTTTTGTCTGTGCCATTCTGAAGATTATTCAATGGACAGTTTTTACGGCCTGAAAGGATAGCAGGGAGGAAGTGTGCACACAAAAGATCAGGGATCTGGAAATTCTTTTGTCTTTTCACTGCAGAAAACTCTCGAGAAAATGAATTGAAAGAACTTCTAAGCAAAATCTCGTTGTCCAGTAGGCAGTTTCTCAATTTAGGTTTTAATTTTAATGTCTTGTCTAGCCAGCCCAGGCACAGAGCATGTATGAAACAAACCACTAATGAACCTGAGGGACATTCAGCGCACTGAATTGAGCCGGAATTGGGTCTCGTTGTTGTGTTTTCACTTCCTGAACGGTTGGAAGAATTGAAGTTGATGATATTGAGAGCGACAACTTTAAATGGAAGAACGACTTGGGAGGAAGGGGTGTCTTGGATGTTTTCTAAGATTTTCAAGCTAGTTCGAGGTATATTTGGGTACAGTTTAGGTTTAGGGATAAAAAATTACATGAAATTGTCTTGTTAGGATTAAATTTGTTGTTTAATTATTCAATTTTTGAACATTTTCATAAAAAACTTTGCATTTAAGACATTTACGTTCCTCAAAGCTCCTCAACAGCTCCTAACTTGGGTTAAGTCTCATTATCTTTTCAAATGTCTAAAGCTTTTTTAAGTTATGCCCAAACTTAAAACTAAGAAAATGTAAATAAAAGTCATATGAAAGTAACTATTATTTGAAGTCCCGTTTCCACCCCCTTGACCCAAACTCCAGCCAAAAAAAATCTTCTGTTTCTAACTGATTTGAATTGCACAAGTCTTTCAGCCAGAACATTTACATTCGAACAGTTTTTTCGTCATGCAGCAGCAGCATTGTTGACGATGCAAAACAAATAGAAATGAAAAGGGAAGGAAAGGAAGCATTATCATCATCGACTCTCGGGAAGATGTGTGTTGAGTCCAACTGCAGCTTCGAATTTAATTTGAATAATAAGAAATCTGAAGAGAAATAATGGACAATGATGCAAGAAGAAACGGCGAATCTCGCAATTTGAAGAAAAATAGAATAATTTATGTAAGGACGGTCCATCTCGCTGGTTCCTTCTTCATTTAAGTGTTGGATGTCACATTTTTTCCTTCATCTCATTCTTTTGATTATTATTATTAAATGCTTATTCATTCTCGCGGCTGTTTTTCTTCGCGTATCCTAGCCATCTCTCGCCCCGTGAACCCCGGCGAGAAGAAGAAGCCGTGAAAAATATTTTTCTGTGGGAATCAAAACAGGATTTTTTTACTCTTTGCACACGAGAGATGCCTTGACGCAAGGAATGTGTTTCTGGTGCGGAAAAACTCTGGTCGGGAGATGTTTTGCGATCAAGCTGCGCGACAATTTTTTCTGCTGACATGTTTATGCATATTGAGGTGTGAGGGAATTTAGTTTTGTGTCCTTTTGTCTCAAGCTAGCCGGATGAATGTGTTGAGAGACGAATTAAAGGTGTAAAAATAAACAAAATTGTTGTCCTAACGGTAGGAATTTCTATCTGGCGTAACATTTCTGTAAGAAGAGAAGCTTCAACGGCTTCGTTTACACTGCGCTGGGAATGTTAGGGCTTCAAATTGTTTATTTTTATTGCGATGAATTAAAACATCAGCTTCAGATTGAGAGTCGATTTGTTCGAGTAGTTCCTAAGGGCCAATTAAAGTTTTCCAAAGAATGTCTCGAGGGCTTTTGAGATGATTTCACCGGAAATGCGATCGATTTGGAGGCTTCAGTGATAAGAATCTGATACCAGCAACAATTTGAGAAATAGAGATAACGCTTAAAAGAAGCTAGAAACCCACCAATTTCATCATTCAACGTTCAAAAAACATAGCCTTCCCTCAAAAACGAATTAAATGTGGCGAACCAAAACACCTGAAATCCAAAAATGCAAATTCATACCCCGAAATCATCGTCCAATTACCCAACGTCTAACCCGAAATAACCGAAAAACTTGTAATTACCCTGTGCCAAAGATTGTTATTGACGACGAAAAGGGGTGACGACAGTAAAAAGAATTTAATAAACACACAAAAGCGTTTTTCAGACCCGCAAACATAATTGCGACATAAAATTACTCGAGTATTACACTTCGGGACAAAGCAAATGTTCATCCCAAGCGTCATTACCCCACAAGATAGCGACATAGCCGGTCTTGAGTATGATGAACACATTCTCTCGAATCACGACAGCCACACGAAAGTGATGTAAGAGGGCAGCTTCGCCTGCGGAGACATAAAAAGTGACCAACAGGCATGTAAAGCAGAGAATCTCGTGCAATAAACATAGGCGGCTGCTTGTGTGCAAGAATCGTTCTTAAATCTCGTCGGCTGTTAGAAGTGACTGACAAACACAACGAAATATATATAAAGCAGCGACTTTCTGCAAATAAATCGAGATTACCCAATGTACATGCCCGAATCTCCGCGACTTGGATGAGAAGCAGCAGCAATACCAGTTTTTGCTTCATTCACTTCTTAAATTTCGCGACTTCTTCTTGCGCCGCGTTCCTTTTTACTCTCCGCAGTACTTGCAGGGAAAGAACGACGGCGACGAACACAGCGAGAAAAAAACGCCGAATATTTACATTGAAGACGTTAGACACAGCGATTTGATGCAATTCGAGAGTGGAGAACACGTGAAGATTTGTCTGAAGACTTTTTTATGTCTAAAAATGCCGGCAAATCAGGCATGCTTACTCGGGTAGGGCTGCGCGTTGATTGCTTGTTTGCGCGACAATTTGTCTGCGTCAACCCTGACTCTGGCCCCAGCCTCGTCCCTCAGCAAATAGATCATTGCAATTCAATAAACACGCGAATCAATTGATGCGGTGTGATTCATAGAAATCATAGAACGCTTATGCAACCGCACGGCACTCGGGTATGCCTTGTGCATACAGAAATCATTTGCCTCCCAATGCCAACAATATCGTTCTCCACGTTTTTAGAATTGCAAGGCAAAGACTCTGACTGCAAAGAAAAACTTGCGAATGCAAAGAAAGAAAACTTGTCTTGATGGGACACGATGGTGTGTGTTGGGGCGACGTCGTCGTGGTTGTAGTTTGCAAAAAGCAAAAAGTTTCACTGATAAAAAAATTGCATAAAATGCTTTTTTAGGGTTCAAATACACACATGGAGCTTGCACAACTCACGCGAAAAACAGGCACCGGAGAAGGCGCCTTTGGTCGTGTGTGTGGCAGCGAGAAGAGCGCATTTCGTACGATGCCGCTTGCTGAATGTTGGTGAAACATGAAAAACTCGATTCATTCTCACTGCGTTTTTATTCTCAATCGCAAGTACACGAAGACCCGACGGCACGACACATAGAGCGGACAGGGATTTTTCGCATTGGAAAAGTGCTAGTTCAACATTTTTTTGTGCGCTCTCGGCTGTATTCATTTAATTCTTCTCCTGTTTTGTTGAATAAACATATAAAAAATTCGTGTATTGCGAGTAATTCTCATCAACATTTCGCCAGTGCACTAGCAAAGTTGAACGCAATCGATTAACAACTTAAAAGGCAGCGGAGAGAGACGTGGAGAAATTTTTGTCATCGCCGCGTTGCATTTCTGTGTCTGGTTGAGAAAAAGTTGCATTAATTCATTGAGAACCACGAGGCGTTGTGAATTGTGCTGCAAGAAAAATATTTTTGTGTTTTTGTTTTATATTTGTTTTCAATAAATTGGCAGAATTTATTGAAAGAAAGTTAGAAGTTTGCCCCCAATGGATTATTTTTGACCCAAGAAACTCGTCTCGAGCCGGGAAAGAAAGGATTTTGAACACACTCAAGATAGTTAAGGCAGTCTCAGACATTTTTTTAAGTTAAGTGTTAGTTAAAAAATAAGCGAAAAAGGAAACAAAGAAATTTTGGAGACACAGAGATAACAGAAAAATATATTTTTATACGTGCGATGCATTTTTATAAGTGTTGATTTATGAGGAAACTTAACTTTACGCCGCCAAGTCCCCGCTAGAGTCGGAGCGGAGAACATTTCAAGTGAAAAAGCCAAAGCCGAGATTAACTTTGACAAATGCCTAGTGAAAATGAGACATAAAAAGTGCACCGATACGATTGACTACTAAACACCCGAAACAAGGAAAATGTGAATGAAGTGAAAGAGATCGAGAAAAAAGAAGAATTGGTTATGCAATTTTAGTTTGACAATAAAAGTTTGCATAATTCGAGCCAAAAACAGCACAAACTCTCGTTGCCATTGGGATTTTTCCACCGTTAAAGTGTTGAACAGCAGTCACCGAGAACCCGAAGAAATTAGTTTTCACAACAATCATACGCTTCACAACGTAGTCGTAATATAATTTATAGCTGAAATTCTATTAGGAAAAATATCAATTTAAAACCAAAAAGTAAGTGAACATTTTTCTCCTAAGCATGATTCGAGTTTGTTTCTCTCGGTTGACTTTTCCTGGATCATCCCTGGAATTTTCGCATTATCCCTTGCATCAAATTTCCACCTTAGAAGTGCAGCAAGTCCTAAAAATAGTCACCGGATTAGTTTGCAGTTAAATTGTCCGTTTAATCCTTGCAAAATATCCTTACATTCATCGTCTCCGGACACCACCCGAGGATTATGCGGACAATTCGACACAAATAATTACCTCCAACGAGCTTATCTCGTCACGGGAGAAACGGACTCGAAAGATTATTCGATTCGCCGTCGGCATTAGAAAAAGCACATGTCGTTGCTGCGATGGAATTTGCGAGAGCTTCAATCTCTAAACCGCTCCTAGAATAATTTCGTTAGCGTTGCACAAGTGCAAAAAGTGTTTCGAATCGAAAAACTTCCGTCTCGGATCTATTTTTCCACGTTTCGAGTTCAACACGAAAGCCATAAATGAGATGAGACAACTGCAAAATTTTACATTTTTTTCTTCGCTTCTTCTTTTTCGAGTTCCTAATCGCTCGAAAGCAGCTCGACGTGACGTTCCCGTTGAATACCAAAATAAATCATGATCATTGCACCGAAGTGCATGAAAATTGTCGCATTAAGTGCGGAGTGGAGAGAGCAGTCATCATCGAATGTGGCAGATACTTGAGGCAGTAAAAGCTCTCTCGGTGCGCACGAGTGTTCGTGAAAGCTCTCCAGAGGAATTTTTCGTTTCGTTTGTATCTCGAATACATTTGTCGAATGTAATTCATGTCGCTGCTGCTGTGACTGTGTGGTGCTTGCATGACTTTTGAAGACATTTTTATTTCCTTTGTGTATCGCTTCAAACTTGAACTTGTGTCGATTCACTTAAAAAAATCAATCGCGAGTCTCTTTAACTCGTTCAAAGGATTTTTCGGGTGATTAGCTTAACTAATTTAGGGACACTCGCGTCGCTTATCACGAGTTAACATCTCCGTTCACATGACTTCACCACGCAGAGCTGAAGCTCCTTTCGCCGAAGCATCAACGCCTGCATATTAATGTGAAAGCTACAGCCACATCAGTGCTTAATGAAGCGCACCAAAAGACTTCCTAGAAAATCTCGACGTCTCTCTAATGAAAGTTATCACCCGAAATGTGTGTCTCATCAGCACCAATACCCAAAGATTCACTGAAGACTCAGTCCCTCTCGGTGAAACACAAAAAAAGTTGGAAATCTTAGCGATTGCAACAACAACTTTTGAATCTCTATGTATGATGATGACGATGGGAAGGCAAAGAAAACGAAGCAAGAGAAAATAAATTCGCAAATTTTTTGCACAAACTTTTATACAATTTTTGCACAAACACAGTAAAGCGGTGCTCAATTCGCAAACCATGTCAATGTTAACTGCCAGAGCATGAACCAAAAATTGTGTGCAAGTATGGCGCGTGTCTACGGCCGCGCTTGCTTCTCTGCCTCGCGGATTGAACCGTGCTGCGGCAAAGGATTGAACTTGATTTTCCGGGGGGTTTCGGCGCGTTTCCGGGTGGGTGACAAATGTGACTGTCCGGTCCCCTGAGAGACTTCTCTCTATCATGTGCCCGAATCTAATTTCCATATGAACACAATTGAATGCTGCTCTTGCCCTTCTTCCCCGAAGCAAGCACCGTCGAGAATTAATCGGGTTCTTGGTGTGTGGATGGGAGAGAGAGATGGAGAGAACATATTCTTCCGTGTGGTGGTTTGTGCTTGGCTTTCGATACTCACATTGAAATGAATAAAAAAATTTGCACATTATACAATCCTGCTGCTTCTTCTCAGCCACGACTCGTACACGAAGAGACTCACTCAATCTGACGTAGTCGAACAGGCCGCCATTACATTCGCCTTATTCATATAGAATATTTTTTTCTTCTCGCCGAGTGTAAGAGAGTTTTAGTGTCTGTTTTGTGTTTGAGAAAGGTAAAAGACCAAGCAAGATTTTCCTTCTGCCTTTTTTATTTGAACATTTTTTTCCTTGGCGGAACCGAAAGCCGAGTGTGAGTCGTCAAATGATTTGAGTTGGAAGTCCCGAGAGACAGACACCATACACAGGAAGACAGTTTTGGCTCGGCGGAAGGCAAAGCGCACAGGAATTTGCATCCCCATCGATTGAGAGTTTTCGATTCCGTTCAATTATTTGTGACACAAAAAATGCTATAAAGCTCAATGCCGAAGGTAATTTGTGGTTGAAAAAATATTTTGTGAACTGATAAGTGAAAATTGTGAGTGAAAATCGGTGCGGTGAATCTGTAGTCGCGCTTGACGACGGGGCGAAAGTGAATTTATCCGCAGAAGCGTCGAACAAAGGTTCAAAAGTTCTTGTGGAAGGCACAAGTTGATGACAAGACCCCGGATCTTGTGTGTAGTGAAGTTAATGTCACTGTAAATGGCGATTATTTCGGTCGACTTGAATGGTGATGAGGTGTAATAAGATGATCTATTGTGTTGATTTAAAACTCACGACCCGTTTCTGCACAATTAAGTTACGCCGGCCGGCTTATTTTCCTTTCCTATTCACTCGGAGTCAACCTCTCACTTCACCGGCACAAAAAAGCAACCTTGAGGGGAGAACTTTTTGCTTCCTTCCTTTCTTCGCCATGCTCGACGTGGATAGCGAAAAAAATCCTTGCCTGTGCACACTTCCTTGTTAGACACCGTCTCGGGTGAGACACATTCGTGTGCACGTCTCTCGTGTCAGCCGTCGTTGCGTCTAGGTGGAGATTTTATTGTTTCAATGGCATCCCCTAACGACCCGTGTCATTGAACCAAGAGATGCAAAGTCCGGGTTGGAACGTGGAGCTAAAACGAAAACGGTAAATCCACGCCTTGTTTTCAAACCTTTGCTGTGAGTTCCGAGAAAACTGCACAGAATTCCGGCTAGCAAAGCATTCGCTTCCGCGATTAGAACGAGAAATGTGCTGAAAAGAAACTCTCCGCTGTCTACTCCACCATTTTGATTTCTGGGTTGGCTGCTAACAACAAAAAAGAACGATTCTTGTGGATACTAGCTTTATTTTAACTGTTTTTGACGAACAGAATTTTCCAAAAAATCTAAAACTGATAAAAACATAAAAACGCTTTAATGGCGACTTTTATGACATTTTAGCGAAGCGACGCGCTTCTAATGCCTTGCACACCACTTAAAGATTTCTTTCTCGGGCGAAAACGGGCAGAAAAATGATTTAATGCATCGTGCGATGTGTAATAAGAAGCAGAGTTCAGAATGCCCTAATGCAATTGCAGCCTTCTTTCTCTCTTCTCGTCTCCGTACTTTTCCATTGCCGATTTATAATGGATTTCGTTTGTTTGCGCTCCGGCCTCCCCGTAACCAGCACATTTAAAGCGCATTTAAGTACGAATTAATTACGTTATGATGCAAGTGTGCATGTGTGCCCGTTTGTACATGCCGAGTGCACTGTACTTTTTTATTTGCCTTCATGCCCGCTTCTCGTGTGCTGCAATCGGAACACAAGGAACGGAAAAAATGTGCTTTTCAATGGCTTCTCCATTTTGAATTTCTTTTCTTGGCCGTTTCATTCTCGTTCCCGGCAGCAATTGCAGAATGCAGTGGAACTACCGCCTTGAAAAACACGTGGTCAAGGAACGGCGAAGGATTCGCAGGAGAAATCGAAGGTTTTTCGGCAGGCAGATCGCCTACAACTGATAAATCGTAATTGATTAGTCGTGTGTCATTAGCTTCATGCCATGGTTCAACAAATTCCCGTCTAAAATTAGCTGACAATTCTCTCCTTAACTGTGTGTGCATGTGAAAAGCTTTATCGGCGAAGAAAGAAATTCAATTTCAAATTTTATCATATGCTTGCCGTCTTGGTGGTGTTCGTGGCGCGCGGCACAAGAAGAAAAACTTTTCCCGTCTGCAGAAAGCCACTGAGAGTGTGTGTGACACGACGGGCAAATGGGATGAAAAATCATAACAAAAAACAGAAGGAAAAGTCCACATCCGTCTCGTCCTGAACGCTCCGTGCCCCTTTGTTGTTGTCTCTTCCTCGTTTTCCGTCCGAAAACACACCGAAAGACTTATTGAATATCAAAGTTCAATACTCTCGATGATGTCGAGAACCAACACCGGCACGGAAGGCGAGAGAAAACGTTGCGCACTTCTGCTATGCACAATCTGGCTTTTGTTGTGTCCGTGCCAGTGCTTTTTCTCGTTGGTATTCACAGTCGGAAAATTGTGTGTGAAAATGTTTTCTCTCTCGCGCGAGTCCTTTGTCTCTCTCGTCGTCGCTTTTCCATGCTCGACGCTCTCTCACCACGAACACTGGCTTCTACGCTTTTCCGTAAATAGAAAACTTCTCTCGTTTCACCCTTACCTACCCCATGCAAGTCTGTTTCTACCCCGCAGACGATTTAGATTTCCATCCGAGTCTCGATTGTGGGAAATGTGTGTTCGTAGCCAGACAAGGCGTACATAATGAAAACGATTTTTCCATGTACCCGTGCGAAGGAAAAACCTGGAGAGTGGCGGGGGTAGAGAGACAGAAACAAGGAAGGAAAACTTATGATTCCGCATATTCACCGAGACGACTTGGCTATTGTTGTTGTCAGCTTCGAAGAAGCATTTTCTAAATTGCTACGCAACTAAAAACTTTTTGCGATGAAAATATTGACTGAAGGGGGTGGAAAAGGGGGTAGAGCAGACATTTTAATTTAGTGTCTGAGGAAAACATCACTTTTCCAGCTCGTTCGCAGTGAAATTCAATTTTTGAACTCGGAATGTTCCTCAAACATGCAATCGCGAATTGGCGTCAAAACGTTAAATGTACATTTTTGTGAAAGCAGAAAATGAAAACAATTTTTTTGGCACATGAAGTTTGCTTCTTTGCGACGCTAAAATGTGCCGGCAGAATTTAGAATAAAGATTTTGTTGAAAAAGCATAAATTTTCACGTACTTATTGTCCCGACAAAAGACATGGAGCGAGCGACAGAGACGGGGAGAGTCGGAAAAAGCAGGAAAAAGTGCCATGAGACATCGCTTTTAGCGCAATCAAAAAAGAACGAACATTATTGATTTTGTCTGCACAATTTTCCCATGCTGCGTTGTTGTAGCAGACGGAGATGGAGTTGTGAACTCAAATGTGGCTGTGATTTGCTTTCCGGCGGGTGGGTTCAAGACAATTTCTTGACAAAACCTTTGAATTCTTTGGATCTTCACTGCCAAACTCCAGCCAAACTTGATTCTTTGTTTACATTTGCGAGTAACTGATTCATTGCGTGAGGGGTGAATGGAACTCGCAAGCAAGAACCTTTTAGCGAAGGAAATTGTCTTGTAATTTGATTTCTTCACACAGTTGTCCTGCCCCTTCTCGCACTTTGTCAATCACGCCTCGTCATGTCTCGAGAGGTCGAGCGACTTTCGTTGTTGGAGTCAACAAAAATGCCTTTCTTCAGCGTCGCCGGTGTGTGGGCGGCATTTCTGCAATTCTTTTCACTTTATTTTCATGCCGATTTGCCTGATTCGCTGTCTCAGGCGTTCCACTCGATAAAAAATACATTTTTCAGTTGTGTTTCTAAAAATACAAAAAATAAATAAGTGAAAGAATTTTGATCGTAATTAAATGCGGTATTTTTTCGAGTTGCTGCAACTTGACTAACACTAACCCGCCTCCTGAGACGTGCTGAATCTCGAGCACTCATTATTCCGGCGATGCCCTCGTTCATGTTGACTCTGCCTGGATTTTTGCCTTTTAAGTTAAACTTTTCGGGTGGAAAATTGCGCTTTCCATGGCTTTCATGATTGTTCTCTTCTGCCCCAGCTCGAGCGCTTTTAATTTCCTCTCATTTTTCAACTGTTTAAAGCGATTTTATGTTCTGTGCCGACACATCGGAACATGAGCAGAAAC
>JPYR01000299.1:41406-74449 GCA_000775305.1 Belgica antarctica
TCCGTATCTGTCACTTTTGATGTTGATGACGATAGTCCGTTGAAATGAATTTGCGTTGAACTCTCATCGGCGTCGCGATAGAATATATTCTGTAAATAATTGCATTAATCTTCGAAATGGAGAGCCCGACAGTGAGAGCCAAATTGGAAAGCCTAATTAAGGGTAGCAAATTGAATTAATCGTTGATGTATTTTGGAAGTAGGAAGAAAAGCGCTTCGGATAGTTGGATAATTTTCAATATGCAGTGTTATGCAATGTTATTGCAACGTTTTCAACCTTGAACGACAGCAAAAGAACCAAAAGTGCACATCCCGCATAGAGAGTGGCGGGGGTCAATGAAATTAAGAATGCACGCACAACAAAACACACGAAAGTGAACAACAGATGGTCATCCGGTGGCCACTTGGATTGTGTTGGAAAAAAATTACTTTCCAGGTCTCCTCTTTGCGCATCGGCACCAGATTGCGATAATGACGCTGTGTGATTCTGGAATTCAATTGGCCAACAACTCTCTAATCGCAAATTCAAAATTTTATCTCTTCGAGTCTTCTCTTTACTTTCTGTGATGTGGTTGGTAGTGATGTTCAATTAGTTTTAAAAAAAATCATTGAAAACGCTTGAAGAAAAAACTAAGAAAGCTCTCAAAGTTCAATTTAAGGTCTTTAATTTATGAACTTAGAGTTTAAATAATGATTGATTATGGTCATTTATCATTAAAAGCTTCAGCAGCAGTATTAGGCAAATACTTTCAATGATGATAAGCTTTTAATGATAACTTGACGGTTAATTGGTCATTGAAAGCTTCCTGATTGATATTAAGATATCATCGATGATCATCAAAAGCTTTGGTTAGGAACTTAAACGTTCAATTTAACATAAAAAAAAAACTATTGACATCCCTTCCAAACGCTTCCCAATTGATGTAAAATAGCAAAAATTGTTAATTTTAGTTTAAAATCTGCTTTAGTATAATTTAAAATGGCTTATCTTTATCTTAATTGCAAAGCAAACTGCTTCTATTTTAATAATCACTTGATGGTTCCGGGTTTATCAGCCATGTCGAGTATTTTATCACTTGCGAGCATGTGGAATAAAATTTCTTCTCTCTGTTATTATTTTCTTGTCAAAAATTTCCTTTTCAAAGTTTTTCTTTTTAATTCTTTCGATTAGTTATTATTTTTAATGAGAGCAAGTGCAGATAATTACGAGGACCTGCATTTAAGACGAGGCCTTACTATCTGCATCGTTATCATTTAATTGCACCGAACTCTTGATTCGAGCCGTTAAATGTTGTATTGAATCAGACGCTTTTTGATTTTTTATGTTTTTATTTAGTTATTTTCCCTATGTTTACGAGAAAGTACTTTTTGTTCTTTGTTTTATTATTATTTTTCGCAAAAATTCTCACTATCGCAAAATGAAAAATATTGACGCCGTAAATTCATGTTTTCGTTATTTTATGATTTTTATTTTTCTCTCTTCTCAAATTATTCACCAACAGCTCGATAACTTCGAAATTAAACCCGGCAAGTGCTTGAAAATAAATGTTAGCGTACCCAATCTGCGCCTCTTTGTAGGCAACATACCGAAATCAAAAGGCAAAGAGGAGATATTAGACGAATTTGGCAAATTGACAGGTAAATGAAACTCAAAATTCAAAGAACGGCGTCGCTCGACAAGTTGAAACACTAGAAATAATGTCACAAACCTTCGTGGAAGCTTTCTTAAGCTTAGCTTTTTGGTTTTTACTAAGAAAATGTTCTAAAACGACAGAAAACATGAGACATGTTTGTGTTAAACGCATTAACTAACGATAAAAAACGTGCTAAACAAATTTAACCAGGAACTACTTTGAAACTAGACTGTTGCCAGCTTTTGACGAGTAGCTTATCTGATTATTCTCCTTCTTGGCTTTGATCAAGAGATTCAACTTCTTTCGATCGAAAATATTAAAATTTTCAATGTTCATACAAAAAGTCTAGCTTTGAAGACGTTCCTGGTCCAACCGAAGACCGTCGTGTTGTGTTGAAAAGTTGCAAGACTACAAAATTGAAAACGAAAAATCGTTAATCGTGGGCTCTCGTCACACCTGATCTTTTTGCGCCCGTCACTTCAAGATTGTGTCGACTCTTCTGGTCTCACGATCTGACTGAGGGGCTTCTCCATGCCACCATCATCGAACGTTATCATGTTTCAAATTTCATGAACATTAGTTTAGCTTTATTTTGTTGTTTTTTTGCGATGCGCAAAATTTCCTTCGGTTTTATGCAACAGAATGAGTTCAAGTTCTGTTGTTCTCAAAATGTGCACTTTTACGCATACCATCTGCTTCAGTGTTTTTGTTTTATTTCATTGCACATTTCTCCTTTCGTCATCGTCAGCAGAACACAATAGCACCAACAATGCACACATAAATTCATCAGTTTTATGCTCAAGTTCCTTGAACTTTCGATTTCTCTGCATTATATCCTTCCTCAATTGCAGTTCAGTAAACTCTCGATCTGTCAATAATTTTTTGCACAACGTTGTTGGAACTTGCTGTGTGGAAAAAGAAGAAGAAGAACTTTTGACTTTTTGGAACCACCTGTTCAAAGAGATTCATAAGAACTGCAAATATCAGTTGAACAGTTCTGGAAGTTTATTCCGCATCAATTCGAATATGCAGACATTTTGTTTTCGCAAAACTTTATAATTTCGTTCGTTTATGATTTAAACTTTATAATTTCAAACAAGCATCATCCCCCAACCGCTAGAATCATAACAACTCCCTCGCTCGCATTATCAGAAACCCATTTTCACTAGTCCATCATCAAAATATACAGTTTAAGTTGCTTTCACAATCGACAATCCACTCATTAAGCCATCAAAATCGTCAGAAAATCACAAGCGAGCTTCGCTTCCACCCTTCTCTCTCGCCATGCATACATGTTTTGGATTATAAATCAATTTCAAAGTTATCTCCAGTCATTATCTCGATAACATTTCGGCCAATAATCACCAGAAATTCCACCCCAACACCTTTGAGAATTCTAAATTCATTCAATAATCCAAAGATTTTGAGACTTTTCACATCATTCTCGTCTCCACATGTTGATTAATTGCAGCTTAATGATTATGAAATTCGGAAAGGCAAAAAGATTGGTGTAACGATATCATTTAACAATCACCGGCTTTTTGTCGGCAATATACCTAAAAATAGAGATCACGACGAAATTTTAGAGGAATTTGCTAAATATGCACGTAAGTGAATAAACCAAACTCAAACAAACAAAAAAAATCCGAAAATTCTATCAAAATTGATTTACCGGAAGGAAAAATTAACCAAAAATAAATTTTTGTCTCAAAATTTCCCTTAAATTTGTTGATTGCATCAAAATTCAACTAAAATCGGACATTCGAAAAGAACCAAAAAGATTTGTATGTAAAATTCACTCGAACACACACAGACACGAATTGGATTAAAAATGTGATAAAATTAACAACAAAATTGATTCGTTATTAACATCATAATTGGTACTTTAATGAAATTGGTGAAGTTTTTGATTTTATGGCTGGAAAGCTTGCTAACAATGCGGTAGCAGCCGTAATGTTGCAACTTTCCCGTCAGTCGAGATGAAAAGTTGACGGTTTGAAGTTTTATTTTTCCGGCAAACTTTCCATCTCGCCGAACATCAATTGGCTTCAACGAATTCTTCTTTTAATGAATCAGTTCTGTAGCTCAACAATTTCACTTTATCCTGAAAAAAAAACTTGAAAATTCTTTGCCAAATTCGCTTCACTCGAGATCAAAGAGAATGGAAAACTTCAATATTAGGAAGAAAACTCTTTTTGTGTACTTTTCCGAGCAACTTTGCTGATGAAATTTTCAATTGCATAATTTTTAACCAGAACAGAAAAAAAGGAATTTAAATTCGAAATGTGGAAAAATTTGATTCGTTTCCAATTGTCAGGCTACAGATTTTCCCCATGTCTTGTCTGATCACTACAGAAATCATTTTAATTTTTAATTATTTCATGATTTCTGATTGGGGTTTGAACGGAAGTTACGTCTCTAAAGATTATCATCACAAAAGTTTTTAAGTGACGTAGCCACCGCAAACACCCCAAAAACATGGAAAAGTCACCAACAAAATTTTCCGCCCAATCATTTCCCCCACTTGAAGTTGTCAAACAGACGTTCAGAGATCAAAATTGTTTCCGTAATGACTGGAGACGAAAAATGATCACAAACATTTGTAGAAATTTGTCAAGCAGATATGTATCACTAACTATCTTCTAACTTCATCAAGTTGTCCCCCCTTGAACTGTTTTTGTGTCGTTATGTTTCAAACAGCAAACTATTTTCTCTCTGTCTCTGTTTACACAAATTTTGTTTCATCTTGTTGTTTTATAATTTCGAGAATCTGCGATGAAATGTAAATAGCGTTTGAGCTGAACCCAACGTAGCGGTGACTTCACATCAAACAAACTAGAATCTAGCGATAATTTCGATGAAGAAAGCGTTTTGGCATTTAATTTTCCAGGAAAGCGATTGAAATTGTTCAGCGCTAGAGTTCCGTTTCTACGAAGTCGAAACTACATTATAAATGTGTTTAACAACTTTGACTAAACTTTTAAGTTTAAACACTAACTGTTGACACTTCCGCCCTTATTGTCATGAAATAATTAACGAAATTCCTTTACAAAACCACCTCTACTGACGATCATCGCAGCCGGCCTGATGGAAGTCATAATCTACAGTTCGCCTGATGACAAGAAGAAGAATCGAGGCTTCTGTTTCTTGGAATACGAGTCACACAAAGCAGCTTCATTAGCAAAACGAAGACTGGGAACCGGCCGAATTAAAGTGAGTTCTGCAGTTAGGCGAAATGACTTTTTTATGCTTCATTAACCAGAATGACTGTTCACAGGTCTGGAGTTGTGATATTATCGTCGACTGGGCTGATCCTCAAGAAGAGCCAGATGAAGGGACCATGAGCAAAGTGAAAGTTCTCTACGTTCGCAATCTTACGCAGGAAATTAGCGAAGAGAAGCTCAAGGTGAGTCATTGCAATGGCTGAAGGGTAGCAAAAGGGTCGAGAAAATTCAATTCATTTATATTACTTCAAGAATTAATGCAGCTTTTAACCAGCAAATATTATTCAAGAATTTCTAAATTCTCGACCCATAAGCTGCACTGTAGCCATAAAAACCTTTCAGAACTAACCCTTCTTCTTAAAACTACAGGAAAGCTTTGAGAACTTCGGAAAGGTGGAACGTGTTAAGAAGATTAAAGACTACGCCTTTGTTCATTTCGAAGATCGCGACCATGCAGTGCTGGCTATGAGAGGGCTGGACGGACAAGACGTCGGTGGATCGAACATTGAGGTAAACAAAAAACTTTCCCGCCTCTTCTGGTTTGTTTTTCATGACCAGAAGGCAAAGACTGAACCATTCTTTGTATTTTTATCAACAAAAACTGTGTCTGGCTGCTTCCGATGCACTTTTCCACTTCACAACTTACCCTTCTGTTTGTTTCCAGGTATCGTTAGCAAAACCGCCTTCAGACAAGAAGAAGAAAGAAGAAGTTTTGAGAGCACGAGAGCGCCGAATGATGCAAATGATGCAAGGTCGATCGGGAATTGTTGGGTAAGTTTTGCATTTCCATTTGCCGCGCCCGGCAGCGCTAAATGAAAATCCAATTTTAGAATGTCGCCAACAAGCATGATGCCATCTCCACTGCCACCCGTAGGAATGAGTCGCGCCGGAACAAGTACACAGCCGAGAATACCGCTTGGGCGAGGTCCCATGGCTCGCGGCGATTACGGTAAGTATTTTTATTATTAGAAGAATTGAAGAAAAAAAATTACGCAACAACAAAGAGTTGGATTGATGATCACAAAAACCAGAAATTCTTTGATTCCATAAGTTTTATTAGAACTTAAACAACAACAAAAAGTTAAAATTAAGGATATTAGACATTAAAATGAATCAATTTTATCGCGGACTAATTGAATCAACTAATTAACTTAAATTAAGATTAAAAATTGGAAAATTGTTAAAATTAATTTGGAGAGAAATTCGGAAGATTTTAATTTTTGAAGCTTTATTTCTTATCCACGCGCCCCACTCCCGAAGACTCTAGGCTTCAATTTAAGATTAAACGACTTTTCTTTCTTCTGCTTTCCTTATCAGTTTATCTGTCTTATGATTTCTTGACCTCTCAACTGATAAGACTTGAATTGAATCCCAACCAGCCCAGAAAAAGCTCGTAAATTATTCTTTTGTCAGAGAAAGCTGGGAAAATAATTTCCCAGGAGATTGTAAAATGATTAAATCAGGATACCTGGATACACAACCCGAAAATTATTCGAAATAGTTGCAAACATAAAAACGAGAAGCTGTAAGAATGAATTGAGTGGTTCAACAATATTGATAGATTGATAGATAATATTGAAAAATGGGGGCAGTTCGTGAGTTATGTCGAGGAAAAATTAACCTCAAAGTTCAAAATTAGCAATTATTAAGACCATCAAGCAATTAGTTCAAAATTAAGCAATTTTAGAAGCAAATTTAACATAAAAAAAATTTAGTAAGAAGGTTGACGTCGCTCACGAACTTACTCGGCATCAAAAGCTCACAACCATTCATGATTTAATTTGTTTTTCTGCTTAACTCGAGTCCCGTCTGTTATAATTTCTCTCATTATTAATATTTTCTCCTTTTCGATCAACCGAAAGTCATTTTTTTCTTGTTTTTAATCTTCTCTCATCCAAGTTTGTTTACTTTTTTGACCTAACTTTAAATAATTTCAAACATATTGCATGCTTTTTTATTGTTTATACATATCGCAAACCTGCACAACTGATGTCCAACTTTGTCTCTCTTTGAATCCCCCTCAAAGTCTTTGAAACGTGTTTTTAAATTCTCTTTTAACAATTTTTCTTTTTTCTTTTGCTTCGAGTTTTCTTTTAAGTTTTGTAGCTTTTTAAATTACTTTATTTTCTTGGAAAGAAAAGCGCATGTTGAGTGCCTTTCAACTCTTGTTTTAATTCTTCTATCTTAAGAAGGCATGTTAACGATAATGAAATCAGAGAAATTACTTTGTAGTCGTTAGGACTTTCCGATGAACTGGGTTCCAAAAGCTAGATTTAGGTCTGGTAAGTAACGGACGAACAGAAGAAATCGATTTGGCAAACCGTCACCGATCGTTCGCGCGAGATATTTTGCTAGAAGAATTATTTTAAGCCATTCCTTTGGAGTTTGAGAACTTTTTAGTTAGTCAATAAATGATTTTTTTGTTTAAGTTTACTTAACTTTTCTTTTGAGAACTTTAATTTTAATTCAACGTTTACTTTCTTGGGCTTCAATAAGTTGAGCGCCGATTAAAAGCTGAGAAAGCCACCAATTATGTTTCAGAATCAAAAAACTTCTTTGCGATTTTGTCTTCGTCTCTGACGTGAGATCCCGATGCTGACGTTTGTTATAATTCTTCACCTTATTCGTATATTTTATAGATTATGATTATGATTTCTATGGTTTTTCTGACTATCGCGGAGGCTATAATGAGCCGTTTTTCGACGAATATTATCGCTCGTTTGATGGAGATCAGTATCCATCGTACGCAAGCTACGATTATCCGCAAAGTGGCTCGAACGCCGCAGGAGGGCAGCGACCAGGACGTCAAAATTTGGTGGGTTTCAAAAATCACAACATTTGATCTAAATTTATATTTTCTTGTTTATGATGACAAATTAGACATTTTGGTATATCAAAAATTTTGTTTTCCTTTTTGGTTGATGTAAACAAATTCACTTTTATTTTGGTTGTTCTTTGGTGCAAAATTTAATTTAAACTTTCTTAATTTAGAACACATAATAAACATGGTCGCGGGGGCGACCTTGATGGAAAAGTTTTGATTGAAGTTTGTTAATCTTGTCAGTTGGATTGTAACGTCTTTAATGGTGATCTTCAGATTTTAATGATGTCACTGCAAGTCATTAAACATGGTCATTAAACAATGTTTGTGGTGATTGCTGACTTCAATCATTGATTGAAAGTCTTGGGATCATTTCAACCAAATATTTACTGACTTTTTCTGATGACAACATATGATGATAGTCATTGAATTGGCTGTCATTAAAATGGTTTGTGTATCGACATCTTTAAAGCAGAAACATCAGCGATAATGCTTTACGTTCTGACAAAGCTCTGAAGAAGCATTGACAAGCGTTAATAAGATTCTGGAGCTATTCTATCAGCGTTTTCCCTTTGCGCATCCTCAAAATTCAAAAATTTTAATAACGAAACGTTTTATTCCAATCAAAAGCTATATGGTCGCAATTGAAAACAGCATAAACTTGACTGTTGTTTGATAACCGATGACTTTCACTGATTAATCTTGAATTTTACAATCTTCTCCCTTCACACACTTAATGCTGGCCCTCGCTTCGCTTTTCAATCCACAATGATAATCATTCGAAACGCGAAACTGAAATGTCAAATCGCGAACTTAAACGCTCAGCAGAACGTCATAAAACAATTTAATATTTTTGAATGAAAAACAAAAATCATGTAATGTATATCATTAAACAGTTACTTTCACCTTTAATTTGTTCTTATCTTAGTTTTGTTTTCGTTTTGTATAATTTCATTGCTTTTAATTAATTTTCTATGTCTTGCTCTTAGTTTGTCGTTAAGTTTTACTTATTTTTGTGTTTTCCGCCCCCTAAGAGATCACTTAATCCCTCCACACCCCGAAATGCTTACGCTTCAACTAATCAAATCATTTCCTCACTACTGACAAATGATTACGTATGGTGATAATCAATTTCCAGGGAAAAGAAATGTTTAAAACTGTTACATATTAACCAAAGGTCTATCACACTCTTCTTAAGCGGTTGTGTTTCACAGACTTGTTTTGTCCAAGATTTTGTGTTCCCAGATGTTTTTGAAGGTGACCGGCACATTGGCTGGATCACAACGCTGCAAATCAGCAGCACACTGGGGGCTTGTTTAGTATTTTTCCTGTGAAGCACAACCTACACGTACCTTGAATGAAATAATCAGACAGAAAACAGAACCCTCGCAGTCTCTTGTAGACATCCAAAGATTCCACGAAGGAAATCAATCGCAAAATTCAAAATTCTCTGCTCTTGATTGTTGATGAAACATGTCATAGTTGTTAAGTGATGCATTGAAATGCCAGTTTTTCATGATTTGAGGTCTCGCACGACGAGAATAATTTTTAATTTGAACTTTTTGTGAATGGTAGAGAAGAACAAAAATGTCTAAAATGCTGTACACAGAACTCTTTCTCAGCTTTTGCATCAAAATATTTTGTTTTCTTATCAGCAAGACTCGTTTTAAACATTTTTAGCATTCATCGCCAACCTTTTCAAAGTACTTTGTAATGTTAGACTCTAGTTCAGTTGTTAGTTTAATTAGTTGTTCAATTTATTGCGTTTATACTTTTAGTCAATTTTACTTTTTTTCTTAATCATGATTTCTAACGCGTTTATGCTTTTATTTTTTTCTTCCATAATTTTGTTCATTTTTCGTTTGAAAAATCGAAACACAAAATTTCCGCAAAAATTCCGAAACTGCTGACTGACACACATGATGGATGCGTTTATCAAAATTTACTCGCAATTGGACAAAATCCCAAATCATAACAAAACTTTTGGAACAAACTCAAAATCGAATTTAACAACTCGTTAACTCGCAAATCGAAAAACCCGATAAATTGAAACATTTAAAGGGGGTTGGTCGTGGGCGTTTAATCATGGCGGGTGGCCAAGTCGATGGTCTCCGTGGCAACAACCACAAGGCGGACCTCCCTCAACGGGGAGGGGCTCAAGTAGCAACAACAGGAGTGCTGGTCCATCGTGGGCAAACACATCGTCCCAACGCCCGTGGCATCCGCGTCAAGCCACTAACAAATACAACAGCAGGTGAGACACAATCAACATCTCGACCGAAAGAAAAACTTCTCTCTTTCCTTCATAATTTTATTCGTTCTTAAATAACTCTCAAGTTTAAGTAGATTCGAAGACTTACTTTTAATTTCTTTATTAATCAATCTCGAGTTTAAGTTCGTCGGCTGAGTTCTCTTACTGCTTTTTCTCACGTTTGATTTTGACGATTTTTAACAAAATTTTCTGCATGCTTTGAAACCAAAGTGAACCACTGAAAAATCACTTTCAAAGTCACACTTTCACTCACAAACTTTTGAGCTATATTTTGAGTGCAGTTAAGGCAGTATGAGATCGCAATTAGATTAAGTCTGTTTTTTGTTGTCCGAGAAATTCATTTTCATGATCACAAACTACTCAAAATAATCGGAAAAACACGATCGGAATTGGAATGTAATGAATCGATTAGTGAATATTGTTAGTTTATTGTGCTCTAACCAAGCCATAAGTCAGCAGAGAGGACAGAGTGTCGTCTCCAATTAAGAAAACTTTGAAAATTGCGATTGACATCTCCCCAATAGTCGTTGCTAAATAACTTTACGTTTGTACAAACTCGTCTTGGGTCAAATATCATTTAACATTCTGCACAAACACATTTCCATTCGAGGTTCAAGTGATTTCTCCTTTCTTCTTCTTCTTTCTCTCTTTTTATAAGGATAACAAGGAATTAATTTTTTTGCTAACACTTTTATTACTTTTCTAAGTTTCACATTCGCTTTTAACCTGAGTGAAAACTATTGGATCGCTTGACAGATTTTGTGAATAGTTTTTTTTAATCCTAGATCTTTATGTCCTTTCTAATAATCTAAGATCATTCTACTAATCGATTCGTTGAAATTCTTTCATATATTATGTTCCACGATGATAAATCATGTCGCAAGGCATGGTTTTGTGAAAATTATTTGAGAATATTTTGTGTACTTCAGTAGACCTTAAGATTTCGACATAACCAAAATTTTACTCCTTTCTCTCTCTTTCTTTCTACAGCCCATTATTCAATTCGTGCTTAAAGTTTCGATCGAAAATCTAAAGACATTTTTAATCCTGTGAAATTATTTTTCCCGCATTGGAACGAACTCTTTCGCTTTGCTATTCTTGTGTTCCATTATTTATGAATTTGTTTGTGTTCATTATCTTTATCATTTACATTTTGCTTGGAGGAAATAATCATTCGTGAAATTGAATTAAATCAAGATACAGATCAAAAATAATCTCAAGAAGTCATCGAAGGAAAATCGGAATCGTCAAATTGGATCAAAGCAAAAACAAATTTCCGCATTGGAATTGGATGCAAAAATAATCAAATCAAGAAACTCAAATTAAATAATTTAAAATTGTAGGTGAACCAAAATGAAAACAAAACGAAAACAAATTGATAATGAACCAAAAGGAAACTTTAGTAATAAGCTTAGATGTTAAGAATAAGCAACGCTTCTTAAAAAGCTTTCAAGAAAGCTTGCGGGAATGATCGTTAATGATGTAACGTTGAATTTTTAGAAAGACTTCACATTTCGCGAATCAAAAATTCAACAACAGCAAGTTTTCAAAAACACTAAGCTTTCAATAAAATTACAATAGTGACATCATTAACAAATAAACCCCAAACGAAGCAGAAAACCAGATAGTTAAAAACTACACTTAAGCTTGGAACATTGACATTTAGAAACTAATCTTTTTGTTTCTTTTCTTCTCTTCCTAACTCAATTTCTCATTTTAGCAGCAATCGGTAAACGTAAATTCGAAGGGTTGGGTCAACAAGGGGATCCAAAGCGACGTTTTGGAATAGGAAATGGTGGCAACCAGTGGGGAAGTCAACCTTTGACACAACAGCCTTTGAATGGTGCTGAACAATGGTACACCGATACTTATCCAACATGGAGTTAAATCAACAGAAGAAAATCAAAAACATCAATTGACATTTATCAAGATCCACAGCATACAAATGGAAAATCATTTTAAATTAAATTATGCAATCTAAATTATCGGTTAGTCGTCGCGGTCATACTTGGCTCGCTCTGTAAAATTACTGCAGTCTTGTTCAGAAAAACATAAAATAAAATTGTAATAAACACTGATGAGAAAAAAAATTGATGGACTGGCCTTGTCAAAACAAAACATAAATGATCGATTGATGAGCGATAGAAATTAGAATTTTAGTGGAGAAACGATGATGAGAAAAAACATGGCTTAAAAAGAATTCTTTCGACTGATTTTTCTATTAAAGGAAACTGATAAAAAAGTGAAATTAGTGAAGCATATTCGTATCGATTTAAGGAGTAGTTGAGCGTATGAAAAAAACAAATCCCAATAAATTAGTCGTTTCGATTTTATTGTATAAATTTATTAATTGTCTTATGTACTCAATTAAATGATGAAAAACGAAAGAAAAAAATAGATTTCAAAAGAAACTCAAAAATAATCCACAGACGAAAAAAATAGTAATTGCCATAAAAAACTTCTTTTTGTTGATTTAAACTTCTCCATGAAGAAAACCAGCGCCCGAGCAAGAGAAAAAGGTCGATTTTTCAATAATTAGCAGACACACATAACCAGCACACACCAACCAGATAGATTTCACAACAGAAACAGTTTCGTTATTCAAAAACAAATCCAAAATCCTGTACAGAAATGAACTCAAATTAACAGGGATGACTCTAGCGAAGATGCAACGGTTGGCGGTGGAATTTGTTTGAAACGCTTTTTGAAAGCTTCCAAAGCTTAATTGAAGCTTTCAAGGATAATAACTTGTAGAACTTCTTAGAAATGGCCTAAAACCTTGATAATGAGCCACCAAAAAATTCATGCCAAGCGCACAGAAGTCCCTGAAAACTCAAACACAATTGAACGATGCAAAAAGTATTAAAAACCTTTTTTTACAAGTTTAGGAATTTTTGAAATTTCATAAAAAAAAAACAAAAGATTGTGATTTAATAACCATTAGAAAGAGAGATCGTGGTGACGGTCGATATGATCGGCCTCTCATCGCCACTTGACGTGATTCTCGATGGCAACAAATGCAAAAAGATGTTCATTTCGTATATTCGGTAAAAGATTAAGATTGAGAGGAGATTTAATTGTAAATTGCCAAAGCGGTTCCTTAAAGAAATTTCAAAAATTTCGAAAACAATATCGGTCGAGAGTGTAGGCGGTGCTGATCGATTTAACAATTCAAGGAATGTACTTGTGGTGTTTTCATTAATGAAACTAAAACATTGAGAAATGATGTAATTTAGGAGCTCATTAGGAACATTAGGATAACTAATTAAATGTTTTTAATTTTTCGTCACTTTTCTCTCCTTCTTCTCGCCCCTGTTTCTATTTAAACAAAAAACATAATTTTTAGATGTTACAAAATATTGATGATAAAAAAATGTCTGTGAAAATTGATTGAGAAGACTAAGAACTAAAGTGTCACACCATTCATTGATCCTATCACGATGGTCATCAAACAAAACGTCGCTTCGCTGATAAATGAAAACAAAACATGATAAAAATGAAAGAAAATGCAGATTAATGTTTGAATTTTAATTTCAATGTTGTCGTAATTTTTGAGGAAAATTTAGACGAAAAAAAACCTACAAATGTAATTACATTGCTTTTTCTTTATTAGTTAATTATGATTGATGATGTAAAACAAATTTTTTGATGATTCTTTTTGAGAAGTTCAGTTAACTTTTTATTTGTCATATTAAATTTTACTTTTTGTTTACTCTTTATTTTTATTTTTATCCCGTTTTTGGATCTGCTTTACATTACACTGTTCCGTTCTGGCCACAGCTACTTCTCGCAGCTCTTGGACAATGAACTTTTCATAATTTGTATTTATTTCAAATTCATATTTTACGTATAGCTTTGGATCGAGTGTGGTTGGAAGTGAGTTGAACTGATTATCGAGTGTTCTTGGTGACAAGTTTGAGTCTTAAAAGAGATTTCCATGCAAGACATTTCCATGAAACTTAACTTTCCAAAGTCTAAGGTTTAATAGCTTTCAATTCAATTCAAGTTCAACTCCTTTCCAATCACCACCGTTCTAAATTTTTAATTTCCTTATGATTTGAAAATTGATTTGTCGCGACGGCACTTGCGCTTTTCAATTGTAACAAATCAGTTTTCCTTCTGAAAATAAAAAAAAACAGAATCAACTGCAAACATTACTTGGATAAGCTCAAACACACATTAAGAAATACATCAAACAAACTTTCAAGACGAAACAAAAAGAAACTTTTTCCCTTTTTAAGTTTATACATGCAGAGAAAAAAGAAATAAAATTCAATATTTGAAAATTTTAACAAAATAAAGAATGTTCTAGTGATAAAAAACTCTTTTTTATTATGTTTAATGGTTATTGGAATATCCTTCTTGTGTTTTATGTTACTAATTTTATGTTACTCTTCCCAACTCTTGTTTCACAAATTTTTGAGTTTTTTTTAAACAAAAATTATTTTTCGATGCAAAAGTAACTGGAAAATCAAAATCAAATTAAAATTTTAGAGACATTCGAGAAGATTTTGCCACTAACAAACTTTCAATTGGCCGTTTCGTTTCCAAATACATCTAAGTTAATTGCAACTAATCCGGTGACTTGCTTTTCTGAAAAGTTTTATTTAAGAACATTAACAGTTTTCGATCTGAACTAACAAGAAAATTAACTGACACGAAAGCACTTTCAGATCATCGACGTTATTTTTAAATTTTTATTCTTCAAAATTGAAGGTTTGTAAAATATTCTTTGCTAATTTCTCTCATAATTTGATGTTAAAAGTGGTAAATCGCTAAGCAATGCAAAGGAAAAATGCAGTTAACTGTTGAGAATCTTTCAACCACCTTAAGATGTGAAACAAAATGTGGTGTGAAACACATCGTGATAAGAAACTGTTTATGAAAAAGCGAATTGTATCAATGATGTCATTAAATAAAGCGATAAAAGAAGCACCCAGACTCTAAAGTTGAGCGGAGAAACTCTTGGGATAATAAGACTGAAAACAATAATGCGAAAATATTAAATAAGTAAGAGAGAAACACGTTTCCGAGATAACAAAAACTGTTCAAGAAGAAAAACTATCGTGAATTGAATAAACATAACATGTGAAGTGTAAAAGTGAACAACAAAAATACGTAAGAACTAAACAAATGAAACAAGTTTAAAGAAGAAAAAAGATTTCGATGAATTTAAGATCAATTTCCAAGAATTTTATGGACTTCCCCGGAAGCATCCAAATTTATTTTATCGTAAATCGACTAAAACGGAAACAAAATCGTTTGCTGAAAAGTTAAAGAAGAAGAAGAAAGCCTAAGACAAAGAAATGATATCGGAAAATCAAACAAATTCAAAGTGAAAAAATGGAATCGACGAGAAAATTGATGAACGTTGTGCAAATATTTATAAAAAGAGAATGAAGAAAATGAAACAAATTGAAAACTTGATGATGAAACTTCTGAAACTAATTATTTCTATTAGTTTTTATGGTTCTCTCTCTGTCTCCCTCTTTTCCTTATTCAATATAAGTCGCGTTATTTTATAAATGTAATTAATTCAAGTAAGAGACGAGACATTGATAACTTTTTTTATATACAACAACAATTCTAATTAATATTTCCATGGAAAATGCATGAAAAATCATATTTGACCCCAATTATATTCAATTTAGTTGGTAATTGACAAGAAAAACTGTTGCGCAACGATCCATAGACACATTTGACACTTCATCTTTCAATCACACAACAATGGGAGGCTGCTTGATACAAACGAAAACAGTTATCGCTAGTTAGTAATTGTTTATCTAATTCTAACTCGCGATTCAAGAAATCCGAGGAAAATAGTTAGAGAGTTCAAATCAGTTTCTTCAACATGAATTTCCAATAGTTTTTAATCAAACAGTTTTACTTTAATTAACAAATCGAAAGAAAATATTTTCATCATCATCATCAAGAAATAAACTCGCTCAAGTTTTTGTAGATAGGAAACCTCAAAAGTGGATTTTTAACGTCAAAAGAAGAAAACATTAAATAAGCCATAGAAAACCAGTTGAAGTATCATCGCTTGCAACTAATAAAAAAATTGTTTTTAGTTTAAGTTTAAAGTTTTTCTTTGTAATTCTAACAAACAGTTCTGCTGGTGTAACAACCTCTTGCGTCTGATCTCGATGTTTAAACCATCTTTTGAGAAAACAGTCGTTGATTATTGGACAAAAGCTTTCACTTGGCTGTTCGACAGCATCTTTGATCAAAAACCACCAAAAAAGTGGAAAAAACACCAAATAACGTCGTTCAGCTTTTTTCGAAAGTTCCAACATCAAAAAACTTTAAGCATGAACCAGTTTGCCAGCATACATTATCTAACAAGCCCTTGTTTCAATAGATTTTCAATTAGATTTAATCCGGACTTTATAAATTCATCTTCAAATAAGTTTTCTTTGTAGCTTGACCATTCGATTTTTCATAGAAAACATGGTTTTTAAATTTAACTAAAAATATGAAGTGCAGCAAAGCAGAAGAAAAAATGGAATACGAATTATAAATATTGTAACATTTATGATTAAAGAACGATAAATAAAAATATGAAAAAAATACAAAACAAGTTGGGATTTTACTGAAAAGCTTTTAAAGATAAGTTTTTAAAGCGTTGTCCAATTAAGTTCAAGCTTTCAGCTCATAAACGTGAAGAAATTTTGGCAACGTTGTCTTGCGATAACAAGAAATTTTAATCACACTATTCTGATTACGATTGTTCAGTTGAACCCGCTTCAGTTGTTTTCTAGTCTTCGGTGAACATGGCAGCAAGACGACTTGTAGGAAAAGTTTGCGTGGTTACGGCCAGTTCCGATGGAATTGGATTCGCGATCGTCAAAAGGCTTGGACTTGAAGGTGCCAAGGTCGTTGTGAGTTCAAGAAAGCAGAAGAATGTCGATGAAGCCGTGAATGTTTTGAAGAAACTTGGAATTGATGTGATTGGCTTGGTTTGCCATGTCTCTAAAGCGAGCGACAGAACGAAGCTTTTCGAAGAAACGGTGAAGAAATTTGGTGGAATTGACATTCTGGTCAGCAACGCTGCTGTGAACCCAGGTGTTGGAGCTTTGTTGGACACGCCAGAAGAAGTGTGGGACAAGATCTTCGATGTGAACGTGAAAGCTTCGTTCTTGCTTGCTAAAGAAGTCAAACCGTTCATTGTGAAGCGTGGAGGCGGATCAATTGTGTTCATCAGCTCCGTCGGAGGTTACACACCTTCAAACCTGCTTGCAGCGTATTCTGTCAGCAAAACAGCTTTGTTCGGGCTAACTAAAGCTGCAGCGCTGGATTGTGCAAAGGACAATATCAGAGTGAACTGTTTAGCACCAGGAGTAGTTGAAACAAGATTCGCTGCAGCGGTGAGATAAGATAAGATTAAAAGCCACATAATCTCAAGTTTACCTCTTTCGGAGGCGTATCGGAAGACCTCCCTCTCCTGATGATGATGATGATCTCAAGTTTAATTGCTTTTAGCTGGTGGAAAATGAAAGTGCCAAAGCAGCGACACTAGAAAGAGTCCCAATGGGTCGCGTTGGTCAACCCGATGAGATGGGTGGAGTCGTCGCCTTCTTGGTGTCTGAAGATGCAAGTTACATCACCGGTGAAACCATCGTCGCTGCTGGTGGCGCAAGTTCTAGATTGTGATTAATTGGAAAATAAAATTTTGAGCTTTTCTGGGAAGCTTTCTTGAAAGCTTAGTTAAGTTTAAAAGTTTTCTTCAAGGACGACTGTTTAGTGTGAAATACTCTTCACTTGTCGCTAGTCAACATGCTTTTGAACATTTCTTTCGAAAACGTTTGAAACATTCAACCTGGCAACGCCGCAATCTTGATCAATTTCGAATGTTGTGATATCGCGAGAAGTAAACACGAAGAGAGAGTGCAAAGTTCAAGTTATTTTACAATTACCGACCGCAGTAATGCTTAAAACGTTTTCGACAATGGCAACAAGACGTCTTGAGGGGAAAATTTGTGTGGTCACCGCCAGTACCGACGGTATCGGTCTCTCAATCGCGAAGAAGTTGGGTTTTGAGGGCGCGAAAGTTGTCGTCAGCTCGCGAAAGCAGAAAAACGTCGACGAAGCTGTGCAATCGCTCAAGAGCCAGGGGATTAAAGACGTGATCGGCGTTCCCTGCCATGTCGCTGTAGCTAAGGACAGACAACGACTTTACGACGCAGCAGTGCAGAACTTTGGTGGAATTGACATTTTGGTCAGCAACGCCGCGGTTAACCCAGCAGTTGGATCTGTCTTAGATGCGACTGAGGAGGTCTGGGACAAGATTTTCGATGTGAACGTGAAATCTTCTTACCTGCTAGCAAAGGAAGTGAAGCCCTATATCCTGAAGCGTGGAGGCGGGTCAATTGTGTTCATAAGTTCCATCGGTGGTTACCAGCCGTTCGACCTTCTCGGCGCTTATTCTGTCAGCAAAACAGCTCTGTTCGGGTTGACGAAGGCAGCCGCCCTTGAGTGTGCCAAAGACAACATTCGAGTCAATTGCGTGGCACCAGGAGTCATCGAGACCAAGTTTTCGTCAGCGGTGAGATAAGATAAAACCAGAAACCTTTGATCGTGATCATAAATTCTTGTAACTTTTCAGCTGTACGAGTCTGAAGCTGCATTGGAACTCACGCTCAACACAATTCCAATGCGACGACTGGGCAAACCTGATGAGATTGGAAGTGTCGTTGCGTTCTTGGTGTCGGATGATGCCAGCTACATCACGGGCGAATGTTTGGTGGCGGCTGGCGGCGCGATTTCTCGGCTTTAGGCTACGGTGTTGCAAGCTTTTACTTTGCAACAATGTTGTTGATTTTTTTTATTGTTGGTGTATGCGTAGTCCTTTTGAGAGGACAATGAAATAAAAACGTTCTTCGAATTGCACACGTCATTGTTCAGTCTGTTAAAGTAACTTGAAGGGAAGAGTCATGGAAAAAGTAATCGAGATGTTTGCTAATTTAAACGCGAAGGCGGAGAAGCTCGATGAGGCAATGATTGTCATCCCGCACCGCTTCAAGCTGAGTGGCGACATCAAGGAGTTGAAGGAAGAAACTTGTGAGATCACAAAGTTAGAACGCGAGATGAAGCAGCTTTTGAAGGAACACCAGGAAGTCGTGACCAAAGAGTACAAAGCTGCTCAAACCGACATCCAGCGCACTCAAATGAAGATGATGACGCTGCTGAATTATCTGGAAATGCCATCTCAAGCTAATGAAAGCCAAATCGCACCGGAAAACACAGCTTCTACTAGCTCGGCGTCGTTCCCCAGTATCCCAAACACAAAACTCACGACTGTCTCTTCTGATCGCCCATTGCTTGCGAAAGCTCTGAGCTTCTCAGACAGCCACAGCTTCTCCAATATGTCTCCAGTTAGCAGCAGATCCCCAGCTGAGCCACCATCAACGACGAAGAGGAAGCCCAGAGTTGTGTCTTTTGAGGCTGAAATGACGCCAGAGTTGTTTGAAAAAATTCCAAAATACATGCGTGGCCGTACATCGATCGCTGAACTGCAAGACTTTCTCAAGACGGCCATCATAGGCACGCTGGTCCACAAATACCGTCTGCTGAGTCAGAAGCCCAAGAACCTCAAAGCTGCTGAACTGAACCTTTACCACACTTTAAAAGACCAAAAGTTCTTCGACAACGAGAAATACATCACCAGCGACGACATTGCTCGGGTGATTGAGAAGAAGTTGGACAAGAAGGTTGACCGGTTCATCCAGATGCTGCGACATAGCCACATCTTGAGAGAAGCTCGCAAAAGCTCGGTCATCTGTTACATCTGGCTCGGTGATGTTCAACACTAAAAAGACATTGTAGCTTTCAAAATATAACTTTTAATGATGAACATTAATCTAAATAAATTTGCATCACATCACAAAATTTTAATTTCAAACATTTTCATCAAGCTTGTAAGTTTTTGTAAGCTACTACGACTCGATTAGAGTCAGGAGCACGCTCAAAAGGCTTTTTTCCGTTCCCGTCGATCCATTCGTTAACTTTAAAGTCCATTGCCACTTCGTAGCCAAAGACGCTGGTCGCCAGCTGTTGCGTCAGTGGGCTCGTGTTGGTCGTCAACACGTACTTAAAGCCATTGGCTTTGGCCTGGCTGATTATTTCAGCTTCGATGAAGGTTATCACGGCCACATTCTCTTGTGGTGTCTGGTGAAGTGCACTCGACATGAATTCATGGAGCACGTCCCCGACTTCAGCCTTTAATGTCTCGTGGCTGAAGTAAAATTTATTTAAAGAAATTTCTCGGTGACGCAATGATGTTCAACTCACGCAACTTTCAGTTCCAGCGCCTCAATAAATCCAGCAACTCTTGTGACAACGTTGTCAACGATTTCCGGATGCTTCAGGACGTCGAAGCACACAGCAACTCCAACCAGCACCTCGTCAACGTTCTTCACCATGAATCCCAAGCCACTGTCAACAGCTTCGTTCCAGAAGCCATCAACCAGCTCCACAAGATGTTCGAGCTTGTGACCTTCAAGCAGATCTTCAAGGCCGCCTTTCATGAAGAAACTGGTGGCCAGCAAGTTGACGCATTCGTCTCGCTGATTTTGATCGAGTGGTTCCGTTACAAACACTTGGCCGTTGGTGCTTCTTCGTTGCTCTGAAGTCAAGCGATGTAAGACTTCACCGAGGTTTTCTGCTTGTAAAAAGTTTGCGACCGAGATGTTGAAGCCTTTGTTGCGCAGTTCAGCCACTGCGGCCACTGTGTTCAAAGAATTTCCACCCAACTCGAAGAACTTCGCGTCAACTGAGATTTTATTTCGCAACTCTGGTCCCAGGACATTGCCAATGGTCTCGAACACCGTCTTTGCCGTCTCTAACATTTCATTTGACACGCCGTCCAGATCGATTTTAATTTTTTGACTTTCCAGAACGTTGACATACATTACCATCAAGGCCTGTCGATCGACTTTTCCGTTGGGCAGCAACGGGAACTCGTCAAGGATGAACACTTGTGGCACCATGTACTCTGGCATTTTAACTCGAAGTTCTGCTTCGATATTCACTGATTTCTTAATGCTCTGGAAGTCTCTTTCAAAAGTAACATAAGCAATAAGTGCTTGCTCGAGCTGACCGGGATGGTAAACCAAGATCGCCGACCTTTGGATGTATCCAAGTGCGTTGGTGTTGTTTTCGATTTCTGAGATGTCAACGCGGTAGCCATTAACTTTGACTTGGCTGTCGTGACGCCCCGTGTAGTAAAGCAAGCCATCTCTCACGTAGCCGTGATCGCCGGTTCTGAACATCCGAGAAAATGCTGTTGAGAAGATTTATGCTTTGTTAAGAAGATGGCCGAGTTTTCAACTTACGCAAGTTCGACTCAAACGGATTCGTCATGAATCCATCATCTTGACCGGTGATGTAGCCTTCAGCAACGTTGATACCAGCAACATAAATTTCTCCTTGTTCGCCTTCGCTGACTGGGCCCATTTTTCTGTCAAGCACATAAACCACTGTGTTTGACAATGGCTTCCCGAGTGGAACTCGTTCTAAAGAGTCCAGAAATTCATGCGAACGGAGATCAAACGTCACTGCATCACAATTAAGTTCTGTGCATCCGTAATAGTTAGCAAGAACGTGACTGCCGTCGCTACCGAAGTATTCAAAAAACTCTTCTGCAAGCTTGATCGTCAGAGGTTCGCCCGAAGACATCCACGTTCTTAGGTGAGACAACATCTTTTTCGACTGGAATCTGTTCGTGTATAGCAGGCAGCCACGCAACAGCGACGGTACGCCTAGGAATCGTTCGATTTTGTATTCTTCTAGAACGTGAACCAAAAGCTCCGGGTTTCTTGACACTTCTCTGGATAAAATGACGAGAGATCGGCCTTCGATTAGCGGAGACCAAAGCTCGGCGACGTGATCGACGAATGTCAGAGCCGTTTTCAAAACGCAGAACTTCTCGGTTTGCGAGAAGGGGTGAAACTTCAACTGCCAGTAGATGCGGTGGATGAACGTTAAGTGTCTCAGTCGAACTCCTTTTGGAACTCCGGCCGATCCAGATGTGTACAAAACGATTGCCACTGTGCCTGGAAGGCCTTTGGTCAGAGTCATCTCATCGGGGATGTTTTCAGAATTCTTGTCGATCGACATCTGCTTCAGGTCAGAGAACTTGATTGAGTGCACATTGTCGAAGTATTCCGGGCTCTTATACGAGTCGTCGTAGATGACTAACGCGGGTTTGGCTTCGTTCATTATCAGCTCGAGTCTGTTCTCTAGAGAAGTCACATCGGTCGGTAGGTAAGCAGCTCCAGCTTTCCAAATTGCGAGAAGCGTCGTGACTAACTGATCAGAAGGCTTCATGCACACAAGTACGATCCAGTCACTGGTGGGTGACGCTTTTGTCGCGTTTGTCATCATCAACGCGAGTAAAGCGTGTGCGATTTGATTGGCGCTTGTGTTTAGTTCGGAATATTGGGTTTTTCGCTTGGGAACGTCTGAGTCTGTGGATTGATGATTGTAAATGCTCAAATGAATCGAAGACTGCCATACAAACCGGTATGAATCAACGCAGTTTTCTTATGGTTCAAGTTTTTCTCGAGATTTTCTTCAAACATTCGGTGAATGAACTTTTCGTCGACATCGTAACGGTCACCTCGAAGAATTGACAGCTTCAGATTCGATCGCGATTTCCGGTTCATAAAACCCGGAGTGAAAATCTTGGATCCTTTCCCAAGCCACGATTTCTTCATGATGGAAGTGCTTCAAATAACGTTCACTAGAGATTTTGAAGAATTTTCACTCTGTGATTTTGACTGACAATGAAAACTGTGAAATCTCAATGCTTGATGAGATTGGCATGATAAAAATGTTCTCCCAATCCTAATTCTTAGTCTTTACAAAACTTTTAAACGACTTACTTCAATTCATTTAATAGAATTCTTTTCATTTACTTATCACATTTAAATTTTTAAGGATTAAAGCGGATCCTTGAATAAAGAACTTCAATTAGGTGCTGTGGTCTGCCTTCATTGGAATGAAATGTGACGTGATCAGGTCATTGTGACAGCAATTCTAAAAGGCAAAAAGAAATTAATTTACGTGAGCTTAAGAAATTGTCGAACATACCAAAAATAAATCAACAGGTGTCCACACTTTGTTCAGTTAGTGACGACATTAAACACACATTTTAGCTGTGTTCGTCGTCGGATTGGTCGATCAGGCTTTTCCTCATGTATTTCTTCTTGGTAACTGGGTTGAACGATCCGTTGCAAGGTCCGCCGAAGATCGACACTGGTTCGCATGACTCATAGCCGAGCTTTTTGTAGAAGTCTTCCTTGTCGAAAGTCGACAAATAAATTTCCTTGAGCTTCAACACGATCTTGCAGTACTTTTCGGCCTCATACATCAGGTGACTGCCGACGCCTTGACCTCGAAGCGACTTCCACACAACCACAGACTCAATGAAGCATGCAGATGGACGTGACGGGATGGGGGTGAGCTTGAGATGCGCCAGCACTGTCGGGTCGTCCTTACTTTCGCCTTTGGACGACGCGGAATTTGTTAGCACAAGACACGTAGGGAGTTCGTCTTTACTCGACTCCAGCGACCACATTCTGGCCCCGATTGATCGCGGCCACTCTTGGTTGATGAGTTTGACGGTTTCTTGGATGAGTTCGGGCGCTCGGTGGATCGGGACCACCCGGAACTTGGCAGAATCTTGCGAAATGCCCTAAAACACAGTTGCTCAAGTGATGGCTGGAGGGAACACTGATGGAGCGTAGTTCAACTCACCATGATTAGGATTCCGCGGACATTTTAATGCTTCTGCTTTGGAATCCGCGCGATGAATGAGAAATTTATAGGAAAACACGAACTAAACTGATCTTGAAGCTATTTTTAGCGCCGCCAACGGGAAGAAAAATTTTCATTACCATGAATACATGAACTCGGAAAATTCTCCCATATGTTCCACGGCACAGGCGAGAAAATGAAAAGCGATCGCGGAAATTCGTCAACCTTCGTGAACGCCGTCGAGCGGCGAAGCTTTTGTTTACGTTTTCTTGCTTTTCAACGGATTTTAGTTCAAATATTGTGACTTGGAAATCATTTCGAGTCGATTCGAGGGAATTTATTGCACAAAGTGAAGTCTGATAATAACAAATTTAATCAAAGCGTAAAGCAACCAGTTAGTGATGGTTATTGGTGCTTTCCCCGTCGCCAAGCTTGGTGTGCTCGCAATCAAGCAAATTTCGAAGCCGATCGCGAATGTTCTCAAGAACAGAGCGAAGAACTCGCCTTTCTTCAGGTAAATTTGCATCATCGAGTCATTCAAGATGACTTAGAATTATGATTTCGATTGCAGTAAATACGTGTGTATGCCGCCAGCTCAGTTCTACAACTGGTGCGAAGTGAAGACGAAGATGTGGGCAATGAATCTCGGGCGACCGATCGCTGTTCCAAAGGTGAAGGCTCTATTTTCCTTCCGGTACTGGAACTTGTGAAATATCAATTCACTTCAACTTTCTAGCTCAGCGAACAAATGGCCATCAATTTAGGATCTGAACTCCTGGGCGAGTTCATCATTTTTACAATTGGCGCTGGTTTGCTTCTGCTGGAATACCAGAGACAAGCACGCAAAGAAACCATGAAGGAGCAGATGGCACACCAGGAGAAGCTGGAGCTTCTAGCAACCCTCAACGAGCTCGCCTTTCAAGCAGAACGTCAGGACACACAGATCCGGGAGCTGACAAGACTCCTAGCTGACATTGGTGAGTGTCGGCCACGCTCGTCTTGGTGCAATTATCTTAATGTAATACTTTCAGACTCGAAATCGTGGACACCTAAAATTCTCAACGACATCGTCGGCCGCAAAAAGGCTCCGACCGAGCAAAAGGACAACCCGCTGGAGTTCCTGCCTGAGAAACGATCCAGAGCAATCCGCAAATCTGTCACTGCCGAGAGTGAAACAGCCCCCGCGTCTGGTAATGAGCCTAGCACTCTTGACCAGGCCCTTGATTATCTTCTCAACGATTTCTTCCACAGCCTCAAGCAGCCAGTCGAAGAAATGAAAGGTGACTCAGCGCTTGACAGAGCTCTGAACTACCTGTTTGTCGACGAAATGGAAGATTGATAGTCAAAAATGATCTAATTTAGAAGACTGCGTTCCTTTGTACATAGCGATGGTCTATTTTGATTTTTTTTCGTGTTCTGCTGTTACTTTAACGAAATTATTGTTTTAATAAAAAGAAGTAAGAAAATAAGAATCGATTTCGCGATTAGAAATTAATTATTGAATGTTGGGAATATTTTTCAACGGTTCATAGAAATTCAAATTCGATCAACTTCCCTCCCCTCGATTTTCCCGCCAGAACTCTGCAGTGAACTCGTGAAGTGAAGAATAAAGTCAATTTGAGAAATAATAAACAGGAAAATGGTGTCAGTGGAGACATTGCGTCAGCATTTCGGGGACCTTGGTATAGAGCCGGGCGATGAAGTCGTAGAGAGATGTGAGAACGCTCGATCAAGCTAGAAATTCTGGTCGTACAATTAAAAGATTTTTTGTTTACGAATCGCAGGCTTGGAATTGTGCTTCGAATATAGCATCGATGATCCCGAGCAGTTTGTGGACAAGTGGATGGCCTTTAGCATCAACAAATTCGCTGGTGCCGAACCGACGATCCAATACCTCACGGATTTCGAGAACAAGGAGTTCAAGAACAAGAATCCGGCGACGGCAAAGTCGAAAAGATCGGCAGTGCCTGAGACATCGCAGATTAAGGTGTACAACCAAGAGAGTGACGACGAGGAGAACGATCTCCTCGGAAACTACGTTTGCATAACACCTAAGGTGAGCGAAAAATCCATTTATTTTCCAAAAGAATCTCCTTTACCGGTGTTTCGCGATCGATCGAAATGCAAACCTTCAAAACCATGAACATTAACGTTCAAAGCTTATCTTTGGACTCAGCCACAGCTGGAAAGTCAAAAAATCTCGAATCTCAACGTCCTAAGTTCTCCCTCGACTCAATCGTGAGTCCAATTAACCATCACCAGCGTGAAATCTTCAAACATGACGGTCCCGTGCTCTTTTTGTTGTTATTCTGCGGAGCAAATTGCGAGAGCACACCGAAGAGAGTGAACACAAATCGTTTGTCCTATAAGACTCAAACTTGGAGTTCCATTAGTCTGAGTGCGATCACATTCTCGACCAGTTGTGTTCTTTCGATTTTCGTTCTGTTTTGATGAAGCAGGAAAAAAGATTGTCCCAGGTCGGCGTGTATTCGTCGGGTGTGTGATGTGCGAGTCGTGTAGTGCGGAGACACTCAAAGTTGCCGCAAAGAAGAAATGAAAAGTTTTTATTGAAATTAGCGGAAAGAATCGTGAGTGATGCGTTTTTCGTCGATCGCGAGGTTTTCCTCGGAATTTTCTCGCGCAGGCAACAAGTGGTTGAGCCGATCGAGAAGATTTTCCCGCGTAAAACGCGGCGTAAGTAAGAATTTCACTGAAAGAAAGCTCGAAGACGACGTTCTTCTTGTTCCGACATCCATTTTTACGTTTTCTCGAGTTACATGGCGAATAAAAGAACGAAGAAAGAAAGAAGTGAAGCCAAGCCGAGAGGAAAAGGGGAAGGAAAGGAGGAAGAAATAAAAATCAGGTTTTCTTTAACGTGCTCGTCATCTTCTTGTTCTCTTCTCAAGCCATCGCATGCCACTCCATCAACATTAAACTTACAACAATTATTTCCACACAAGCACACCGGCCCCGCTTGGCGGGCTAAACGAAAAATCCAAGGCCAAGCATTAAAGAACTGCTGATGATCTAAATGATCCCCCAGCACTCATACAGGCGCAGGCACAAGAAAATTGGCCTTTTCTTCTCGGTTAGACTCGCAAGACCCTTTTTTAATGATGATGGAAGCGAAGCCCAGCGAAAAGAAGAAGGAAAATAATGAAAGAAGACACAAAGATTCTTTGAAATTCTCTGATACAGGCGAGAATGCCTCCAGAGAGGGCGATCGGAGAGAGCTTGAGCAACCGAAATTCCATTTTCTCGACTGTTTCGCTGCTCTCACCGCTGGTAAATATCACAAATCACTCTGGAGTCGCTCAGTTTAGTTCTTGCGCTCGATCGAGTCGTTCGCTTTCAAGTGCTTTTCGTTTTATTTTCCGTTTCTTCTTGTGCTGTGTCTAAAGAACGCTTTTTTCTTCTCCTCGCTTCTTTTCCTACAACAAAAGGCCGTTGTTCTGTGCCTGGCCGCTTTTTTCAAGAAAAAAGATTTTTCGGTGTGCTTGGCTTCACATCGGGAGTTTTGTACGAATTTTGTTTTCGGAAAACAAGGAGAAGGAAGAGAAGAACAAGCCAAGTCGTGAGTTTGATCGCAAAGAGATTCGGACATTACGAGTACCAGCAGTGAATCAACATGTTGTGAAATTGTGTGTGAACATTTCCCAGCGTCGATTTTCTCGTGACACCAAGCAAAGCAATGCGGAGGGGAATGAGCGGGCTAGGGGTGACGGTGGAAGGAAGAAAAGTCATGGAACCATGATAATAATTAAAAATTCGGTTCGGTTACGGGAGTTTGAGTTCCATTTCACCACGCGGCGACGGCGACTCGGATGTGGACTGGTGGATGGGAAAATTTTAAAATGCTTTTCAAACAAAACAACGAACGATTTGAGGCGATATTGAGAGAAGAATCGAAAAGCTGCGGGTTCATCGCACCCCACATCATGACTGATGTGATTGCGTAGACGATGAGACCTGATCCCCGCGTGAACAATGAACACGGCCCGAATAATCCGTAAACAATTAGAGTTTCGCTTCAGCGCGAAAAGTTAAAGAGCGTCGTTTGTCGGGTCTAGGTCCAAAGACAATGACAATAGAACGCGATCTGAAAGAATCTCATGGAAAGAAGAACTTTTAATTACACACAATTGGATGGGAAAAGAGAAGCCAAGATTAAGCGAAGACGAGGCGACGTTCCCATGGCACGGGCATTGGGCGATAAGTCCCGACAGCGACGTCGTTCGATTACACGACCACAATTGTGGAAGTCTCGGGATCAAAGGTGAACATTATTTAATACATCACGAACACTGACGACTCGTCCGATAATGAAACGAAGGCAAAATCAACTTTTCTTATTGAATTTCAAAACCTTTGCAATGGCGGAAGGAGAATGCACAGCCTCAAGATCGCTTTCCCATGGCGCTAATGACTGTCAATTACCTTCACAGGCGACTTCAATTCCAAAATGCGCTGCGGAAAAATTTACAATTCACATTTCTCGTTCTCGTTCTGCTTGCGTTTGCACGAAAAGTCAAATAAAAGCTCACTCGAATGCAAGCGTTTGTCGAAAACATGAGTCGCTTCGTGCTTGTGCGACGTTTTTGCGGGCGTTAAAGTGTGCACCGACCGACTTTTCGACAGAATTTTCTACCTAGATCGAGTCGGGGGAAGAATATAACCGTTTTGCAGGTCTTGAAGCCTTAAAACGAATCCTAACAATAAGAAACCATTCTGAGGATCGAGATTTATCTACCTGTGCCCGCAACCACCAAAAAAGATCACTTTTTGTACAACTTGCTGAGCCTTGATTCAGGTTTCTTTCGGATTCCTTCTTCGCCCCGTTCTTCACTCGATCTCTTCCCTTTTTTTGTCTATTCTCCATCGTCTGAAGGAGGAAAGTCGAAAACACAAATAAATCCGAGACTTTAAAAATAGCTTCACGGACGGCCAGTAACATTGTCTCAGATTTAGACTCGGTGTAGAGTGAAAAGAACGAAGAATGTGGAAAAGAATGCTTGAAAAATCGAGTGCTGTTGAGTTCAGGTGCTCGAGGTCCGGGTCGAGACGAATTCTTTCTCGTTTCGTTTGCTTCGAAATCTATTTTCGGCTTCGTCCTGCCGACGAGAAAAGACGTTAACTCTTGAGACACAAAACTGAAGGCGTCCGAGTTCGCTCGATTGTCTACGCCGTGATGTCACAACTCGATCGCTAATGTGAACAGCGCCGAGCAGCAAAAAAAGCAACTAGTTGCTTTGATATTAATTAAGTTCTCCGCGCCAGGCGTCAATCTCCGGTATTTTTCGCATGATGGTGATCAAGGCCACCTAAAACAAGCCTTGAAATCAGAATTCACAAGCTTGATCGTTGGAATCGACTTAGCATAAGCTTAGAATCGATTGAAAGTCAATTAAAATGTTCTGAATTAAATTCCTCAGCTTCTGTTAGACGGCTTCAATGACGACTCGCAACAACAAAAAAACCGTCAAGGTAGAAAATGTGAGCGCGTTGCGTTAACGGCTGTATTTGTTTGGAGTTTGAATTTCGAGTTGAAGGTCATGAATCACGCTCGGTGTGTGCTGTTGCGAAGATTTTTTTGTTGGGTTTTTCGAGCCAAAACTTCGCTGCTTTTTGTGGCTTTATGATTGAGGTGTTTTCGGGCGGTTTAATGATTCTGGCGTTAAGAGGGCTGCGTGTGTATTCGAATGAGCACGAAAATTGGGTAACCGTCGCCGGGGAATGCATGCGGAACGTGCGCAAAAGTGCTTTGGAACAAATCGAGATTCGATTTACGTTCTGCGGAAGTCTTTGAGTCATGCTGATCGAACAATTAAAGCGACTTTACGATCCAGATCGACTGTCTTTAGCCTCGACGCCAATCATTTATATTTTTTTAATGGTTCCGCGTGATTCCGTCATCCGTGGACCATAATTTTACGTTCACCACAGCATTTCCACTCGCTTTTTCCGTGAATTTTTCATTTCCATTGTTCTCCGACGTAATTAACAATTCTTTTATTCTTTTATTATTTTTCGCGATCGGCGGTGAAACGAGCCGAGCGATGGATGGGGGAGAATTGAGAGCTGCAAATGAAAACATCAACAAACCGTAAATTGAATCACATCCAGCGCCACAAAATGCGAAAGAATTTTATGCAAATTTTCGCGATTCTCAGTTGTGTCTCCATCTCGCTTGCGCCAATCACAGCCGGTCGCTGATATTAAAAACTGAAATGGAAATTCTGGTTCTGCGGTTTTTTGAACTTTGAATTTCAATAAATTCATAATAATTTATGCGAGCAGCTCCCTGGTCGAGTGAAAAGGAGAATTGGCGAGGTTGAAAAGCGAATTTGGTGGAAGTCCCGTTTCACACGCGGGCAACTGTCGCGAAGTTTCTCGTTTCTCCACGCATTCAAGTTGCTTCGGTGGCGACGGCGCTTAGGGCAGAACATCTTTGAAATCTTCGCGTTAATGATCGCATGCGTCACTCAATCGCGTCGTCCCAACTTGTTGATTCCTGATGAGCACAGAGTTCGACAAAGTCGGAATCGCTGTACGCGTTATCTCAACCGGATGTGAAAAATGTGAGCTTTTGAGTCTGAGAGAAGACTGAAAGGCAAAGTCGTCGGAAGCAGCACGAAGTCATCTGTTCGGAGCTGTTTCATTTTCAATGAGTTTGTTTCTAGTGTCGCATTGACTCTTTAGGCTGTGACTAGATCCACACTCATTAAAAATGGCAGCCAGCAAGGCATCAGACGCTGACGACGATCGACGCCTGGAAAAGTGAGGCGAGGCGCAAAAAACACAAACCACATTCACTGCAATCTCAAACACAATTTTCTCGATTTTTTTTGCGGTTTTCTGTATTTACATTCGCTGCCACACGGCTTTGTTTATGTTTTCTGCTCCGATCAACAGTATAGTCCATCATGCATTCATGCACTCGAAAAACTGCAATTGCGCAGTTGATCAACATGTACAATGTGCGGCTGACAGAAGAGAAAGTTTTAATAGTCGTAATAACGAGAAAAGTCTTCTAGTTCAAGACTAGGCTGTTGAAAATTACTTGGAATAAACGAAAGAGTATGTGTAGATCGTTTAAAACTATATAATCACAAGCTTGGGAACAAACTTCAAGTTAAGCGAAACGAATTTCATTCGAAACCAAGCATCCAGGCTTCTTCGCGATGGCTCCAGCCCATCCCACACGAGATTCCCTGGTAGATTCAACTAAACTTCTTTCTGATTAGCTTTTACGTAATTGGAATTTGCAAAAAAAGCAACACACAACAGCTTAAAAGTCATTAAACACGTTTTTAGCAAAGTTATTTCTTCCCATAAGCAACGAAGACAACAAAAAAACAGTCGACTGCAGTCTTGAGACAATAAAACGATCTCTTAAGAGTCTTCTTTCTTTTCGCTTGTGCTGTTCTTCAGGACAATCAACTCTCTTGGTGCTGCTTCTTCACTCTCGTCGACTGTTTTTTGTTTACAAACGCTTGGCGATTCAATTTAAATGCCGCAGCTTTATCAGACGGCTTTATGCTTTTTTCGTTATTCTCGACTTGCACAATTTCTCAGCTAAGTCGCTCGAAGCCTTAACCTTCTTGGCCGAGCTCTGGTGTCTGTATTTAAAAGCAAACACTTCGAGTGTCTTGAATTTGTCAAGTTAATCAACTGAAGTTGATGTGAAATTTCTAATCTCAAAAAGTATTTCTCGTTGCAATTCCCTCTCTGCATCATCTTGGAATCGTGATGTAGCGCAGAAAATTATAAAATTCGATTGAGAAATTGAGTTCAGCGAGTTCAATCGAGATTATCGGTTGGTTTGTGTGTCGATAAGTTTTTTTTTGTATGAGATTTCCATCCCAAGCTCGTGATCCATTTAAGTCACTCAACAGTGTTGACTCAAGTCACCAATTAGTCTTCTAAACGTTTTAATATTTTTTTTTGTTGAGTGTTGCTTTGGGAAAGTTTTTCCCTTCCTGATTGATTGACGGCTGGGAGAATTTTTTGTGGTGAATTGTGTTTGAGATTCGTTAGTGATGAAGTTTCAAGGTGCAATCGACGTTTAAACTGATCAAACCAACTCACGGGGCGGGCATGAATCTAGGTACACGGTTCCCAACGAATCTTTCAGTTCGACGACTTCATATCGGTGTTGCTGTTCTCTCGCCTCGTAACTGCCATTAAAACTGAGTGGATTCGGGGCGCAGAGACGACGACATTAGATGAAGAGCACACGGAGAACTGAAATTGAAATTCTTTTATTTACTGTATTCGTGACTAGATTACATGCTCGTCTATTAAGTTGGATCTCGAAGGCTGTTGAAGTTGAATAGTGGTTCATGTTATTCTTTCAGTTTCAAGTGATGACTCGGTACGGCAGAGGGCCTAAGGCAGGTAGCTGCGTGAACAATTTGTACATTTGATGCTTTATGGAAGTGAAAATGGCAACTGAGCGGTTATCAAACCCCGCAATTAACGCTTCGTAGGCCCCGTCAATTGTCATAATTCCAAACTGTGTGCGGTTTTGTTCGAAATAACATTACAACTCCCAAGCTCTCGATGATGTAACAGCTCTAAATGGATTGAATGGAAGAGTGCTTAAGACAAAAATAGGCAAAAGAAAATGGCATCACGAGTGGAGACCATCGAAAATGGCGGGAGTGATGAATTTCGGATTTCTCGGCCATGGACGACGATGATGACGGTTAGTTTCTGAGGGAATAATTTTCTTTTCTCAATTCCCTTTCGCATTTCTCGATGCTCGAAACTCTCAAGCATTCGTGTAAACCAATTTTCTTTAATCATACATCTTCCCTTCTCGAAGCCGTGCCGTGTTTCGTCGTCTCTGTGTGTTGGAGGAGAGCGAGTACGAGCAAGAATGCTCCATCGGGCATACACAATGGGAAAAAGATTGGCTTGAAATAATGAGAAAACGAGGGAAGAAGCGACAGAGCTGAAGATAGAAGGGTTAATGGCGTGATTTGATGAAATTTGAATTTTTCCGTCCATGAGAAGCCAGTTCGCCCGCCGTCCCTGCCCGACTCTACTTCTAAAATCACCATTAAACATGGAGGCGAAGAAGAACACAGAAAACATCAAGAAGAGAAGCAAAAGCCAAACATCATCAAGCGAAAACAAAAATGAACAATAAAAGAAATAAACAATCCAAAGGCAACAACAAAAACTGAGAATTTAAGTCGAAGAAATTCAAGAAATTACAGCTCGAGGACTTGAATGTCTCGAAGGTAAACTCGCGAGAAGCGAAGCAAAGTGAACAACAAAGCGGTTTCTGCAGGAAATGGAAAAGGTCAAATGTAATTGGGCAGGGAGAG